>JBBPMW010000037.1:16579-39700 GCA_038090535.1 Tylopilus alboater | reverse complement strand
GGTTCTGAGACTGCCGTTGACCGAATTGACTCGACGCCAACTTCAGAGCATGAAGACTCCGATGACGAAGACAATAAAATTGAAGAAATTTAGAAATATATCGCGTACACGCCCCTAGTCACATTGTCTTTGCGGATCGTCGGAATTTAGGACTCGATCTCAAAGTTTTTAATTCTACGGCGGCCCAGCAATCTGGCATTCGATAGTCCGACCCAAAATTTACTATTGGAGGTGGAGCGTGCGCGATGTCAAATGTTGTATAGGGCTGCTAGTGAGTGGCTCCATGAGTGAGTCAACAGCCTCAGGGATCGAGTCAAGAGTTCTCAAGAAATATTTTTTATGATGATAAATTTAATAGCTACGTACGACGTTACCGCATCCGGGTGCTTTACAACTGCAGTCTGCAAGTCAGCCTGGACTCTCAGAAGCAACCTTTTTCCCGATTTGAAACTACCAAACGAACTTGAACATTCCCATCGGATGATTTTATGTATTGTCTTTTAATCCACAAACCGATGGCCGTCCATTATGCTGGGAGATGAACTTCGACTGTTAATGCTGAGTGGTTTTGGGCAATGCTTGGATGTCGTTCCCACTTAGCTCACGCTACCGTTATCGCCAGACGTGACACGATGCCACTGGCATGAACGCCTGCCAATAGATCTTGATCAGTCCACTGCCATGGATATTTCCGTATCATGGTAAGGCTCGCTTCAGCGGCAATTGCTTAGACCTCCATTGGACCTCAGTTGGTCTCTAAAACAGTGAGTAAGCGACATAGTGCAGTACTCGATCACTTACAGCCCACCTCCGGGTCGGGCGTCAACCGCGACCTGAGCGCTGGGCGCCGAATACCAAATCAAACCGTGACACCTGTAGGTCCTAAGTTAGGGTCCCTTACGAAAGCAGGCTGCCGACCCTCTGCGGGCATACACCCTATCTCCAGGCTGACCCCTCAAGGCCTCGTTAAGGAAGTGCCTCGACATCCTAGTCAAATGAAGGGAAAAAATAATGGGTAACGTAACGTGGAAACCGCAGGGCTATCGGAAGAGCGGAAAATAAGAGCGCGTCGACAGGCCTGCAAGGAGGTTGCTGTTTGCACGCACCTCACTTGCGGTCCGGCACGGCCTGGACAACACAACTTTTCATTCCCCTAGGACAGCCTCACTTCCCTTTACCCCCTTCGTAGTCACTCGTGGAGAGTCCCGAGGCCATTACACACTCCAAGGCTTAGCATTTCGTTTGCCGGTATGGGACGAAATCTAGACACCTGACACATGCATCAATCCACGACGTCTCTCATGCTCCGATACGATGCATGTTGGCTCCGGTTTCCAAAAACAAAACTCACCCAATCCGATGGCGACTGCATTGCGGCCTCCCAATACGCATTTCATGTGCGGTAACGGACTACTCGAAGGGGATGCAGTGCCCCGCCAGTTTCCGATTGTCCAATGCAGCGCCAGAATCTCGACTGAGCGGATATTGAATTGCCGGGATATACGGACTTCCAGAAGTTCTTCAAGGTGTATACATGTGCGATGGCGGTTGGATGGCGGAGCGGGATCGGGTTCCACCCGATCGTAATTGCGTGCGGCTGCCCTTGTGTACGCGGCATTCATAACTGATCCTACAGGCAAACAGCAGTACGTGTCCATTTTTCGCTTGTTGCGCGCAGCACGCCGCGCCGTTTCTTGACTGTCGGTGGGCGAAAAACACCATACACAAGGTGCGTGAATCTGCATCTCATAAGCAGCCTTGTGCTTTGCTGAAAGCGTCCGAGTCTGCGACGCCACCGTATACCTACGAAAAGAAGTAGAGCTAACTCGCTATTTCTGCGTGTGGCGACGTGTGCCGCCCAGGTACGAGCAGCAAGGACCGGGCACAGCGGTGGTGAAGCAGAACAGACCAGTCGCTTAATGGTTATATTGATGCCCAGAGCAGGTCCTTTGAATTCCTGGTCCCTTGGCCATTTAGGCGTTTAAATAATATCAGGGTTATGACGTCCTTGACACTTGGCCTACTCACAACCTAACTTTGTCAGTAGGTTACTGTTCCCTTTTTCGAACGTCATCACGACCCCGCCCGTCAGTCACATTCTTGATATGCCTTTTCGGATGCTTCCATCGCCCTTTGCCTATCAAAGGTACCCGTCACGAGGCTGCAACAGGGTCTTTACCATTGCCAAATTGAATGTCTTACGTATGCCATGTGGTATGTTTTCAAGGTTAACTTTCTGAGATCATACTAGCCAGCCACGCGGTTATTACGCCGACTTGGGTTTTTTGGAGGTGCCTGATCCTTCGGAGATCGCCCGATAAACTTTGAAAGAGATGGGGTTGTCGAAATTTTTGAAATGCAAATGTAAAAGTTTCCAAACATCATTCGCCACCGAAATCTGCTCTATGCATTCTACCGGATTCTGGTAACATTTTAGGGTTAAGGGAATAGAATCGACGTCCGCGCAGCCCATATCTCCTCCCAGACGATGCACGTTACTACAAGGAAATTGAGTCCATAACCACCGTTGGAGGCCAGTGTCCACAGGGCGCATGAGAACGCACGACCATTACGAAAGGAGTGCTACCCCCTCCTCCCATGGTCGCCAAAATCGCTTCTACGGTCCTGCGAGCCATAAGAGCCTTCGTCTTCGCTTCCTCCGCTGGAAAGCGCATTTGATTCGTCCACGGGGTGCTGGGAGCTCTGACCTCCATTATCGCCGCCGCGAGAGCGTGCCTCTCCTCGTGCCCTTTTTTTCAGCTATCAATTTGGAAAAAAAAACAGACAGATGTCAGAGAATGCAAGTTCATGTGAAGACCCCCTGTGACGTACAAGTTTGGCATACACGAGGCCACAGGCATTGCACAGCGTCCTCGGACCTTTGTTTGTACCGTATCAACGCACATGCGTCCGGGGATAAGATGACCAGAGCGCTTACCGAGTGGCCCACGACGCCATTCAGGCGTTGATGTCGCGTTGCATCCGAGACATGTTTGACCCTCTTGTGCATGTTCGTCTCCTTTCTGTATGCCGAGAGAAAAGAAAAATGATTAAAATCATCTTACTCATCGTGAATTGCAATCCGCAGCATAATTTACCTGTCGTTTTGACGCCGGCGTGTCCTTGTCGCCAGCGGCTGCCATTACCCGAACATCGGGATTTGGTTGCGCGACCGCAGATTGAAGCGCCTGCACACCAAAGTTCGCAGAGTGTAACATGCGCTCTATACCTTCGACCGGTGGGGACCGGGTGGCGGTGAACGTTCCGCTCGTCATCATATTATTCGCGTTATCCATGATAAACCGATAAGAATCCTGCATCTGGGGAAAATGAGCTGTCGGAGAAAGCATGTCTAAAATAATTCATTTGTGATTACCTTGACGAAATCAGGGCCAGAAGCTGTGGCGACTGCGGGGGCAATGGCCGGAGAGTCCTTCTCCCTCCGCCTAGTCCGCGGTGGAGAGGAATTGTGAGAAGAAGTAGGAAGCGATTGCGAATATGCGCTGTCCTGCCTCCGGGGTTCGTGTGGTGGTGGCAGACTGCTTGGAGGGAAGCCACGCACATCTGGGGTGGAAGCGGTGGGAGGGGCATCTGGTCGAGGGGCGGTGGAGGCGTATGTCATCTCCGTCTGCATTGACTGGGAAGTAAAAGGCTGTGCGTATGGCTGAGATGTCCAAGATTCTTGCTGCCACTGTTGGGCGTGGGTGGAAGGGATGGCGTACGAGGCCGATGGGTAGGTGGTAGAAGACGCATATGGAGGCGATGGTTGAAAACTGGACTGCTGCTGCGGTGACTGTGTCTGAGACGTGTTTGAGCGTCCGGCGCGGCCCGAAGCCTGGGCGACGGGTGCGGTAGACTCGAATGGAGTGTTGGGATATGACGGATAGTCATAGGAAGAGCCCGTTTGCTGATGATGATACATGTAGCCTGTATGAAACGGGAGGGTGGATTGGTACTGGGAACACGGCGGCCGTATGCGCTTTTATGCGTGGTGATATCGCAGGAGGTGTGTGCAAACTCGAGCCCGTGTTAGGAGTTTCTGGATGCTCGACACGAGGCTAGTCTATAAATCCGAAATGAAGGACGAGTGGGAGAAGGGATCAGCATCGAAGGGGATTAATGATTAACTTGGCACGCAACGATAAACAAGGACACAGCAAGCGGTTCCGCTCCTCGCGGCCGATATGGCTGCGAAACCTTTGGGCATGCCAGCGTATTGGTGCGCGGAGTCGGACCTGCCGCGTCACAGGAAGGGTATGTCAGAGTCAGGACGACAAAATCCTCACATTTTACAGCACAACTTGACAGCGTCGGGGCTGCTGGGTTTCCAGCGTGACTGACGGTTAACAGCATCAAAGATCAGCGAAGGGAAGCATGAGAGACCTTGGATGCTGCAACACAAACTATAACTTGTCGTATTTGATTCCGCTGTCAGATGTCAACGTGGTAGTGGAGGTCGGAGGCTGATTACGGCTTGATCTGAGCTACTAGGGCAGCCGATGTGGTACATAGTATACGTCTACAAATCTCATACACCAGTGCTTGCTATACCCTCGATCGCCATAGCTCGTCTGATCGAACTCGTGAGGAGGCCGCACTACAAGCAGCCGGTCGACACAAGGTAATTGTAATCGAAACGGCCTCTGAGAAACAATCAAGAAACCGAAGACAGCGCTTCTCGGCTTCACCGACCAAAATTTCCAGATATGTCCAACATGCTTGTATCATCCTATCCAAATGTCCGTCTATTAGATAAAAATGTGAGATGTCGATATGATAATGACAAACGCGACTCCTTCATAATGATGGCGTGTGTGAAAGGTTGAAACAAAACGAGCGGGCGTGCGCGCTATCCCGATTGTAGGTGTTCCTGTCCCTTCGGCATCCTGCGACCTGGCCCCTCTCCCCACTCATTCGACTTGCCCATACCAGCAGCGCTTCGCATGGCCGATTGGTCACCGTTATCGTCATCTTCTTCGTCAGAAATCGGCTTGGCAGGGTTCTTTGTGGGTCCGAGTCCACCCGCAGCGCGTTCCTGCGCCCGCCTTCGTCTGCGAAGAATCTGTTTGCGGTCCCGAATCGCTCGGCGGTAGTCTGTTCCATCACCATAAAACAGCGAATACTCGCACCGCGGACAAATCCACTCGTCCGCAGGGTTAACTATCTGTGCTTTGGAAGTCACAGTCTCCTTTTTCCGGCGACGAGGAGGGAGTTCTGCAGACAGAAATCGAAGAGGTTGGGGACCGAGTGAGTTTTGCGCATTTAGCGTGGCCTGGACTGGGTTGACATGCCCAGAAGAAGGAAGGCGAGAAGGGACGTAATTGTTACGGTGGTGCGGGTTTGACGCGATAGCAAGCGCATTACGCTTTTTCTTCTTGCTCGCGCGGCTCTTCCCTGATGGGGACAAATCTGAAGGATCCACTGATTGGTCGCCACTTGGCAGGGCGGGTTGGAGTTTGCCCGACTGTTTCGTCCGAGATGCTCTGCTGGCAGCAAGCGCTGCCTGCTTCGCTTCTGCAGCGGCTTTAGCGGCCCTGGCTGCTTGTCGCGCGAGCTCGGCTTCGAATCGTGAACGAAGCGCCAGCACCTCCCTTTTTGTCGCAATGAGGCGATCAGAGGCTGAGATAAAAGCCGAAATGATCAAGCTCTACCATCACCAGAGAACACGAAATCGCCACTCACTCGCACTGGGAAACGTAAACGTGAACTGTGCGGTCGGGAATGAAACAGCCTTCTGAGTGGCTCTGCGAACGGACGCCTGCGCCACTGCAGCACGAGCCATTCGGGGACCCCGTCGACGAGAGAGACGCATTTTTGGCGGGATAGAGTCGGAACCGAACATGGTGCTAACGAAGGGCAGGTGTGTAGCGAGGGCCTGATCAAGCGCAAGCGCATCTCCAAGCGACAAGGCACCGAGAACAGCCGCGAGCTGACGCTTTCTGTGCTTGAGCAGCTCCTTGTGCTGCAAGCCCGCGAGCGTCGATGGACTAATCTTGCCTTTCTTTTGCAACTGAGCCGCCGAGGAGGATGGAGCAACGAGGATATCGAGATCTTGATCCGTCCTCCCCATCGACAGCACATTGTCGCCCATCTCTTCTTCCACGCTGAGTGGCAGGCTCACCTCCCTCCCATTTACAGACCCAGACATATTCGCTGGAACCTTCCTCTTCTTCGTATTTCCCGGCTGCTGCAGATGGTCGCCGTAATCACCTTCGTTGTGATCCTCGTCCTGCTTTCCCGATCCCAGCCCCTCGGCGAATCGCTGGTAGACACCACTCAGATCAAATGTCTGAGAGAAAGATCCAGAGAGATTCCCATCAAGGACCTCGCCCTCGACGCCCCGTGTGATATCGCCACCGCCGAGCACGGAGGAATAATAGGACTGCAAGGCCACTTGAGATGAAATGGAGTCGGCACGTGCTATGAGCTCTTCTGTGAGCTCTTCTGCATCACCAAGAAGGTCGGCCATGGGTTGAATGAGGTCGTCTGGTTCAGAGACCTGTGCAACAACATCGGATGTGCGTTTGCGTTTAGGTAACGGTTTGAGCCTCCTCAACGGCGAAAATTCAGGTGCATCGAAAGCGGGTGAGGAGCCTTGATGATGCATTGTTGCAAGGCCCTAGATAGAGGTTTTTCAAGAAAGTACAATGTCGTTTGATCCGTCTGTTGAGAACGAAGTGGTAAGGAAACACGAGCTGACGTATAGCCGACAGCGGCCAGTCTGAGATGTGTTTTTCCCCTTTGCTTACTGGTCGTGAGATCAGTGCCACTTGCGGGAAAAGTGCAGATGGTGTTCCAAGCTCTTACTGACTTTACAAGTCTAGGAGTGTCGCCATGGAATAAGAAAGAGAGTACGGTACAGGATATGCGATGCTCTAACAGATAATAGTGTCTCGTGATGCTATGAGGGATATCAAAATAATGTCCGACTTGCGCATCGCAATGCCAATAAGTGATGGGGTATCGCGAAACGGAAGACCGACACTAAGGGTAGGATGTATAGCTGCTCATGGTCTACGGCCCGCCGTTTACGTCTATCTATAATGCGGACGGGAATGAGGTGATGGTGGCGCGTGGTAGGATGACAAGTGGAGAAGATGGAGACAGACGCGCCGAGGACAGTAGAAACACAGATAGGCCGTATAGTCTTCATGACAAGCATGTGCAGCGAGACAGATCCATTCGAAAGAGCAGCGCAGAAGTCCGAGCGATTCAGAGACAGCGAGAAACAGACAGCGAAGACGAGGCGAGAGACCGGTCAATTAAGTAATGGATTTCATATGAGACCGGATCGATAATAAAATGCTTGAAGGACCGTGTTTGAGGGAAAAGTGAACGACGGTGGTTGCGTTGAATCTTGTAGAAGGTTTTTTTCTGTTCACCACCAGCTGGATCCACCATTGCCATAGCTATTTCCGCCTCCTCCATAACCACCATAGGCTGGTCCGCCTCCATATCCTCCCCTACCACTGTATCCGCCGTAACCGCCGCCGCCGCCACCACCATGAGTGCCGCTTGATTGGCGGTAGTCGCGGTTGCCTCCACGACCTCTACCGCTTCCGCGACCACGGCCTCGGTAGCTGCTACCAAAGCCTGTCTCCTGGATCACGGATTCCAACCAAGGAGGGATTTCTTGATTAGCTTCACGGAGCAGTTCCATCAAGTCCCTGACGATGTTCTTGTTACCGCGGTTGAAGAATGCGGTAGAGACACCCGTGTTACCCGCACGACCAGTGCGACCAATGCGATGGACATAATCGTCGATGTCAGAGGGCAGATCATAGTTAATGACGTGGGTAACATTGGGGATATCAAGACCACGGGCGGCGACAGCGGTAGCGACGAGAATAGGAGTCCGTCCGGTACGAAAAGTTTGCAATGCCATTTCACGCTCACGTTGAGAGCGGTCACCATGAATGGACGTGGCGGGAAGATGGTTAGTCATGAGGAAGTCGGAAAGCATATCAGCCATCCTCTTGGTCTCGACAAAGACGAGAGTTAGACCACCTGGAGCTTCGGATGCAAGAAGGTCGAGCAGGACAGAGCGCTTGTCATGGTCTTCAACGTACTCGATCTTCTGCGTGATGTTTTCTGAGGTGGAACCTACACGGCCGACAGAGAGGAAAACGTAGTCATTGAGGAAGTCCCGAGCAAGCATCTGAATGTCGCGGGGGAAGGTCGCACTAAACATGAGAGTTTGACGATCCTGGACGCCAGGCATATCTTCGCCTTGCACGATGCGCCTGATCTGGGGTTCGAAACCCATATCGAGCATACGATCAGCTTCATCGAGGACGAGGTAACGGATGTTTGCCAAGCTAATACGGCCGCGCTCGATCAAGTCCACGAGACGTCCAGGTGTAGCGCTAAGAAGATCACAACCGCGCTCGATCTGACGTAGTTGTTGGTTGATATCGGCACCTCCATACACAACAGCAGGGCGGACCCAGGAGCGATAGGCGAATTTACGGGCCTCATCGTGAATCTGACTGACCAGCTCACGAGTGGGAGCTAAGATCAAGGCGGTGGGATAAGCTTTACGTGTGCGTGAGAAAGCCATGTGGGGTGGTTCGGCAGGTGGGGCACAGGGCCCAGAAGCGAAGGATGCTGATAGGATAGGGAAAAGGAATCCTCCAGTCTTTCCTGAGCCCGTCTTTGGTTGCATGTTAGCCGACACGTGCATCCGCAGTAGAGTAGGAAGGGAACTCACCTGAGCGCAGGCCATTAAATCTCTATTGGCAGCAACAATGGGAATGGAGTATTTTTGAACCGGAGTTGGCGTGGTGTAACGAGCGAAAGAAATGTTCTCGAGGAGAACAGGATCTAGTGGTGGGTTTGTGAAAGCAGTAACGGGTTCGGGTACTCCAGCACCAGTAGCTTCGACAGGGATATCATCGTATTTCTCGAAATTGATTCCAGTATGCTGCTTGGACGGGTCGGAAGGATCTCCGAAGAGTTCCTTTTCGAGACGCATGTTGCGGGAACCGACAACGTGAGCGCCATTGCGCCAAACACCAGCTCCAGACATCTCGCGTGGAGGACCATCTCCTCGGCTCTCTCTCGAGGACCAGCCATTGGTAGAGGGGCGACCTGCCCAATCATTTAAAGGCGCACTGCGAGGGGAGCCCAAGGCATTACTCCCAAGGCCGCTAGGTTTACGACTTTCGTTGTGTCCACTATGCAGTGACTCATAGCCACTGCGAGGCGATGCGCGTGGGTCGTTCCAGCCGGTCCTAAATGAGCGCTGGTGAGCTGCGGTGCCAGTGGGAGGATAGAATACGACGTACCCATTGGTGGATGGAGATGGAGATGGAGAGGAAGCTGCGCGCTGCGCGTGTCTCAAGTGGGGGGGAACATATGTGGATTTTGCCCCGTTGATTCCGAGAGAAGCTGCAGAAGGTGAATATGATGGTTGCATTATGGATAAGCGATGAAACAGACCAAACTGAGTCTCAAGACTTGCATTACCGTTTACAATTCCATTGGTCATATTAGAAGAGAACGATTGAACTGCAAAGTTCTTTTTGAATGTGATGTGTACTAGTGGTCGTTGATGGTGGAAGAGGAAAGAAAACCAAGAAACACAAAATCAGCTCGAGAAAATGAGCCGGGAATTGCTGACCAATCGTTACCCTTTCTGGAAGGCATATTCCCACGCATATCAACCACGTATTTTGCTTAGTCATACAACTAGACATGGCTCAACCTCAACTCCAGCAGCAACAAGGGCTCCCCCCACAGCCGGGGCAGCCTCCCCACCCGATGCAGCGGCCGCCCCAGATGATGCCCGCACCGCAGCCTGACCCGGTCATGCAAGCGCACATCGACGCCGCCTTTCGTCCGGTCGACCTCGCCGTCGGCGGCCCCGGCCACGCGTTCGCGTTCTGTAATAAACACAAGATTGAAAAGTGTGACGAGTGCAATCTAGACTTTACCGCTCTCAATCGTATCTCCAAAATCCTCGTCTCCAATCCCAACCTCCGCTGCCCACCTCCTGCGAATGTCGTCCAGCAGAAGCTTTCACAAGCAGTCACGAACACAAAAGAGGAGGGAAACGTACGCATAAAGTCCGGCATAGCCTACAGTGTCGCTCATACCGTAGGCAGAACCTCTACAAACTCAATAAACGCAAGGAGGCACTTGCAAAGTACAATCTTGCCGCAAGCATCGCAGTGCAACGTCCACCTTGGGAAAGCTCGGCAGTATTTCGGGAGGAGTTGTCTACTGTCATTTCGAATAGGTCTACGACCTTGTTGGAGCTTGGTGACTATCTCGGCGCCATAGCTGACGCCGAGACTGTCATTGCCATTCGCCGTAACTGGCCAAAGGGTCATTTTAGAAAGGCAAAGGCACTTGTAGCGCTCGGACAGCTCGAGGAAGCCATCGAATCAATATCCCTTGGGTTGCAGTTTGAGCCGAATAACGCGGTGAGTACTGCCTATAGTCACCCCGCCCATACCTGATCTTTGCACAGGAATTGAATGGTTACATGGCTGAACTCCAAAAGCTCGCAAAGACTCGTGGTTCTGCAGCATCGATGTCTGAAGATACAGCACCTGACGCCCCTCCACCGGAGTAGATGAATCTTATACATCTTGTGTTCGATTATTGCCACTTGCCCTGTATTGTCGTCGGCCGCAGATATACAATTTTGGCATTCCCCGGTGATGTTGGCGTGAAGCGTGTGTGTAACGCCGCGAGATAGTAACTGCAGATCTCGACTTGTATGTTTAACCAGGTATGTCATCTTTACGAGTGGTTACTGCTGATGCAAGCATTACAAGATCAGGAGTACGGTAGCCTGACTCCACCAGCGTTGTGTACAAATCCGAGCCTCGTCAAACATTGACAGCGCTGTTGGACATAGGACCCACGAGAAGATCAAGTATATTGGGGTCGGTGAGCCCCAACGAGACCCCATACCTTTCCAGTACGCTCGACGGACTCAAATCAGACAATTCCAGCATTCGCAGCAAGCTCCGGTTGTATTGAAAGTATGCTTAAATTAACCTGGGCTTGACCGGAAATTGCAGTGATAACGTTTCATCGATGCAGTACGTCTCTAGCCCGCAGTTCCTGTAATCCGAATGACGCCATCAATGCTCCATTTTCCAGGCACGCCATCTGCGTGGATGAGAGGAACACGTCTGCAGAGCCACACCCGTGCAATCACTCAATCATGTTTCTGTTGGCTTCCTGTGATGCAACGTACAGACTGGGTCGAGAGCTGTGTTCGCCCATTAATATTTCACAGTATCGAGCCTCGCCACACAGCAGAATTCAAATCTAATATCCTATTTTATTGTAGATTTGGCACGCACGTGCGATTGCCACTGGTCTGTTGAAGCGCCCGGCCAGATGTCTCAAAAAAGCTGGCCTGCCACAAAGGCACGTAGCGTGGAGCCTGTACGTCAAACGGATCAGTGATACCGCCGAACTTAGGAGTCACTACGAGCTTCCGTTCCATTGTCATGGCGAGTTTAGCCTTGTTTAATCCGAGGCGTCTGCGGGTTAAACCTAAATCGGGTGTCGTAGTTTAGAAGTTCGAGGGCGAAAGGGTATAAAGGTGGGGCAGAGAACAGGCACCCGGGTCATCTACGCATACCTCGCCAACTTCAGCTCATTTTCCGAGACTCGCTCGTCGCTAGTAAGACTGCTTTGCCGTCGTTCCCTCCTCGACGTGTTGACGTTGGTCCTAGCGATCTCTGCTACAACAAACAACTTCATATACGCTGCAGATATGAACACTGTACGGCGTACTCTCTTCTGCGCGAATTCGGGCCGCTGAATCTCATTTTGCAGAACATTCTCGAGGGCACGCCGCTCGCTGACAAGCGGAGAGAAACGCCAGCAGGCAGGCCGGACGCAAACGTTGCCAGTGTCAGAAGCACCAGGCCTGGGACCACGCGACCAGTGCAAACGGTCCGTCAGTAAGGGGTACTTAAGCGTCCCGGTGGTTGTATAACGGAGGAGAACGATGTGAGGAAATGGGCGTCCGCAACGGTGTTACTTGCCAGGTTTTCTGACTGTGTTCGAATGCGTCCTTTTCCCCCCCAGAAAACAAGGGTTTATCGGCCTTACATGAGGATAACTTCTTGAAAAAGGGAACCTATGACCGACGCCGACAGTAACTTTACGCCGACATCTGTAAGCATGGAACAAGTCCTGGCCCCGTTCCCAGCGACGGTAGTATGATTAAGCTAACGGGAGCTAATGTCAACCGATCAATGATCATAAGACCCACAACGGGATACCTCAGATAGTCCACTTCCCCAACTCGTCTCGGGGCGTCTCTTCGTGACGTTCGCTGTCATCGGAACCTCCGACGACCGTCAGTGTTTGGTCACACGATCGTAAGTTAAGTAACGAGATCTTTGACAGTGGTCGTAATTGTCCTACGGAAGGGATAAGATAACGGCGGTTCACTTGAGCTCATGTGACGGCTGCCGTGTCTAGCGAGGAATCACACGATAAAAGTAGAGTCAACCGCTAGAAAGTAAAACCCTCGGTCTTTAATCGACAGGGGATACAGTATACAAAAGGGTACACTTATACTAAGTCAGTCGTAAGATCTAGAAGTAGTATCGATCTAGTACGCTGATGTCGGGTCTCTGGTACTTACTCGTATACGTAGTGTATCATTCCGTCCGTTGCGACGCACATCGGGTCTTCATTCTGGGTGTCCAACCTCGCTCCTACGTCCATATCGCGTGATTAGATGTGTGATTGCGGGCCGATTCGCAACATCCATTGTTCGAAAAGCTGTCAAATTGCAACTCTGCCAACTGAAATGATAAGAACAGGACGATTGTCAGCTGCGTGTACAAGCCGCCAGGGCCTAGCCTCCACAAAGCAGACTCATCCGTGATCAGAAGACGATCGTTCTGATCTTACGAAGGCCAGGGCCTGGAAACGGTCCCTTGATCGTGGCGTATCCTACACCGCAGACCAGACTTCATGAGAAATGTCTGACTTGTGCAATTTCATCACACACGTCGACGACGGTAAGCGCTAAGTGTGACCCGAACGCCACATGCACACATATCATGATCGGAGCATGTGAAAGCAACGTTTCAACATTCAAAGTCGACAGAAATACCCTAGAGTCCTAATCGAGGTCCGCTCGGGAGCTACTACCGGCGATGAAAATAGATATTGTGCATCACCGCGGGACCATTTGGTGCTCTATACACAAATGTGGACGGCTGACGCGCGTCGAACCTGCTATGTAGGACGGAGAGAAGCGGAATCCGTGGAGAGGAGAGGACCAAAAGAGACCCGCTATGAATCCCCAAATTCGACCTCCTCATCAACTTATTAAATTCCCCGACGGAGCTGGTTGTGCCCCCTCCATGACCGCATCGTCAATCTTGAGATCTGCAATGACGGAAATGTCTGGCACGATAGGTCCACTGCCTTCCCAACCTTGCACGGGAGTACGATCTGCATATTCAACTCGCAGGAAAAACTCTGGGGACAAAAACCCGTCATTGTTGCCCTCTGTGAGAACAACACCATTCGCGGAAAGATAGTATTTGATTCCCGCGTCAAGAGCTTTTTGAACATTCACGAAGATGAGTATTTGGGACGAGTTCCGCATGCCTGTTTTATTTGCATATAACAATTTCTGGGAAAGGTGATTAAAAGAACGCACTTACCACTGATAACGCCATTACCTGGAACATTTTGCGCTAGATGAATGTGATTCCGTTTCATTCTTGACAAGCCTTGGGTGGCTAGCGGAAAAGTTCAGAAAAGAGAGAACAGTAATGGGAGGTACCAACCTATGAGCTGCCATGCTTGATGTGTTGTGCCATGGACAGCCATGTGTATCTCAGATGCTGATAGGATAGGTTGTAGATCAAGTTCGATGTTCTAGAACCGGCGTTAGGCGAAGAGCTCGGAGAGTATTGCGGAAATGGCAGACCTTCATAGAGTGACCTTGATTAGCCCGTATCCACCACACTCCTGCACCAGAAGATCCCGACGCTTGTGGCTCAAATAAAAGATGATATCGTGACTTTTGGTCGCGTTTCACGATATCCTGTAGGTGCGTGAATGTGACATCTCTGAAGATTGGATTGGAAAGCTGCCTGACAAGGTGAGCCCAGCTGATCGCCATAACGCTAAGTTATGAACTCACCACGTCGGAAATCTTCGCGTAGCCATCCTGTCGGATATTCAAACCAGCCTTTTCTGCACCATGGCGAAGTAACCATGAGAGACTCTTTGAGATCCGTATATCTGGGGAATCCCTTGGGTGTCCGCGTAGTTTGGGAGTTGGTCCTTTCTTCGCTGGCTTGCATTCCTCTTGGGATTGTTGCCTCATTTTCTGGTAGTAAAAGCGTTGACCTGAAAATTGTCTTCGTCCTCTGGATACTACGAAGATGTATTTGATCCCACTTAGACCGAAGGTCGTGGGGAAGATGGTGGTCGACATCCAATGTTGCAAGAATCGCTCAGTGGCACAGCCGGCGTCACACTGCCATGTTTACCGAGTTGAAACGTTGATGACCAACAAAGTCAGTGCCTGCACTGTTCTGGCATCTGAGACAGGCTACTTAACAGCCTCATGCAATCGCATTTCGTTCCAGTCCGCGTCAACCTGGCCTGTCTCTTTCCCTCTGAAATAGCACCATGAGCGTCCCACATTCGTCGAGGTGGGCAGGTCTCAAGGAGTATGTTTCGCGGCGCGAAACTCGACACTCACTGCCATCCAGTTCGCGATGGGCGCCTGCCCCAGGAGAGGGCAGGCATATGTCGGCACACGCCATAATTCAAAGCTGGGGTCATTGGGCGGGTCAGAAAATTAGAAGGCACACCACGGACGTCGCCACCGTTGATGAGGTCCACCTAATCCCTGGTTGGGCGACCAAACGCCTACGCAGCCCCACGCCAGACGAGCCTGAGAGTGAGTCGTTTGGCCTCTGTTCTATTCCTGCGCCAATAGTCCTTTTGTTAGATACTTTCGACGTCGTGCTCCACATCTCTGGGTTCGCGACGTCTCGCCGAATACCCGAATTCCTCACTCGTTCACAGCGGGCCTTCCTTAAATTGGCCAGAGGTATGGACTTTAAGTGCTCGAGACTTGAAGTCCCGTACCCTGTTGACCATCGTGATAGGCTTTGCATCTATACCCAAAGTCCAGCCAATCCTGCGCCCACCGGATACGGAACTACAACTCGAATATCCCGAACTGCTACATCTTCCACCCCGCCCCTACGAAATTTCCGATGACTATGAGGTTGAAAATCTCGACGCTCACTTTCGGAACAGTGGGAACCACGAAGTGGATGATATCCACTTTACTCCTCAGGTAGTGGATCCCATACCCGCCGAATTGGCACGTTTGCATGAAAATATCAAGTCGCGACTCAAACTGTTCTGGGCGTCATCACTGTCCTCACGAAGAATTCAACTCTCCATATTCCTACAATCATCCGACCCTAAGTACCACCGACACTCACTACGGCCTCTCCTGACCCAGGAGATTCTAACTGGCCCGGACGGACACTTTTCAGGCTCATTCAAAATAGATTGGAACGATATCTGCACGCATCCCGTCGGCACGCGCATTACATCTGATCGAACACATGTCAAACTTGAACTGTTGGTGGAGGCGCGGATCATCAACACGGAATGTATACCAGAACTCCACGAGACACCCACGAATACCATCCAAATGCCAATAACTCACTCAATCGTACGCGTCATCTCCGACATTGACGATACGGTGAAAGTTTCGAGAGTCACGGATGGCGCACGTGCGATTTTCAACCAGGTCTTTGTTAAAGATCTAGAAGATACGGTTATTCCTGAGATGGGTGAATGGTATAATACAATGTGGAAGTGTGGTGTTAGCTTTCACTATGTGGTCCGTACACATCCCTAATTCCTCGCCAACATACTCACTCCTGCGAACAGTCAAATTCTCCTTTTGAGCTCTTTCCGGTGATAAACCAATTTATCAGCATTTCGAAGCTCCCTCACGGTTCGATCCGTCTGCGCTCTTACGCGGGACGATCACTTTTCAACGGTCTTTTATCAGCCCCCGGAACCAGGAAAAGGGGGAATGTCGTCGAGGTGCTAGATCAGTTCCCTGAATCTCGATTTATTCTCGTCGGAGACTCGGGAGAACAGGATCTAGAGTTGTATTCTTCGTTGGCTGCCGAGCGACCGCATCAGATTGCTGGCATCTTCATACGGGACGTGTGCGCAGTTGGTCTCGAGGATCCGACAGGGATAATGGTAAATGTCGGGTTGACTAATTCGCCAATGAAGCCAAGGTCGAGGGGCACTATGCCCTTTCCAAGCAGTGTGCCGTCACGTATAGTGCCGAAACGTGCAGCTTCAGATACGGACATTTCCCCTGCACACCCTGGTGCTATCCGCATTCCTCGACCAACCAAAAAGGGGAGCCTTCCCCCGACATTACATTCGTTCGAACCTTCACCCGATCTCAAGCTCTTATCCCGCCTGTCGGAGGACTCGTCGAGTTCCATCGCCTCTACAGGTTCTTCCACATCCTCGAGTTTACATTCAACCCGCCAGGTGCGACCTATCACGGAAGGAGAAAAAAGGCGATGGGACCTACAAAACCGAGTGAACAAAGCACGGTCGATGATGCCGCCGCACATCGTGTTGAGAGTATTTGGGGATCCAAAGGAGTGCGTGGAGGCGGAACGAATTGTTCAACTGCTCGTGGGCGGGAGCTAGCCGTGGTCTTTTTCGGGTCGAGTGCAGCGTGCCTGCCAACTGGCCCGTGTTCGCCTCGATTAAGGACGTACAACGATTAATTAATTTAAGTTATATCTGTCGATGGTCATGGTGTTTACGCCCATTGATCAAGTTCTGGCTGATCGCTCCTTGTGCTTTAGTGGGGTTCGCCGCTGCAACTGTTCCGAGTCGTTCGCTCAGCTCTGTATTTCGTGCATGTTGGCGCGGAGGATGTGCTCTCCGACTGCGAGACCCACGGAGTAGCTCAGGGAGCAATTAATTTTTCTCTGATCGTCGCGCGTCGCGCGTGTTCTCAAGACCCTGGTTCATGCAAGTATCCATGCGCGACAGATGAATCTGGGAGAGCCAAATTGGGAGTTATCTCTACTCTACACATATGGTCGGCGGAGACTGATAAATAATCCTAAGGCTACACAGTAGAGAAGCTGAACTGGGATGGTGATGGGGCTACGCGGGACCCCTGCGGTTGGACTGTCCGCCATTGTTGCCGCCGCCGCACGAGCCCGCTCCGTTGGAGACATTCTTAACAACTTTATCGTCTGATTTCCCCCCGTAGGGTTGCTTGATCGCAGCTTTGCGGGGGACGGTGTCGCAGATCTGATGAATGGTCAGCCTTTACCGAGACGGCCGCCATTGAGAGCCCACCTTTGCGTTGCGCATTGTCTTGTGTTCAGATATGGTGGGTTTAGAAGATAAAAGTTACTTTGTTTCTGCACGTGAAGTAGGTAAGCTTCGTCAAAGAAGACGAGAGATCGAGCTCGCTGACCAGCTAGGTGATTGCAGTGGGTGAATTGTTGGTTGACTTGTCATTTCTCTAAGACACGAACCCTCTTTATACCTAGGGTCTTGCATGTCTAAAGTGCACCTCCCTTGGTGCTCGGGATGCCCATGACCGAAAAGGGAAATTGTAAAAGGACTTGCATCGGATAACCCAACAGATGATCAGTATGAAGCATCAATTGGTCCATTGAAACCGAGTTACCGCAGTGCTCGTCAATTGTTCTCAGTTTGGCGTGGTAGGCCGTTGTCGAGTGTTACGGAGTGAAACCCTCAACCCTCGAGCTGTGGTCGTTCATGATGATAGACCAGCAGTCCTGTCCATCATGGACCGTGTGTATATGAAGCATCCATTTCGGGGTATGGACCACTCTTGATGCTATAAACATGAACGGACC
Source organism: Tylopilus alboater (assembly GCA_038090535.1). NCBI lineage: Eukaryota > Fungi > Basidiomycota > Agaricomycetes > Boletales > Boletaceae > Tylopilus > Tylopilus alboater. Next base: position 21,788 of record JBBPMW010000037.1, on the reverse strand, counting down.
CGTCTCTATCCAATCACCGAGTGGCTGCGCGCGGATATCGCCACGTGTGAAGTGCGCGAACCGTGGTCTTCAGCAGGCGCCCGCAAGGTGACCTCTGGTCTTAAGCGCGTGCTGTCTGACAAGACAAAGTTTAGTTTCAAATGACGCCCCTAACTTGATCTTGGCTACGATCATCCCCGTGCCTCCTTATTCTGGGTTTCAAAGGAGACAGGGTGGGACCTTGGTGGCAAGGCACCGCATGTTTGAACTAGAATCGTGCTGGGACGAATAGCTTCTTCGTGATCGATGCTCGTTTGGGCCACACGCCATCGGCAAGATGATGGAGTCATTTGCGTGTCACAAATATTACCAGGCACACCTACCGGAATCTGCCAAGTGCGATGTTCCCGGATCGAGAACCGAATAAGATCGTTTCCGCATGTCGTGCACGACACAGCGAGATTTCATCACAAACGTCGCGGATCAAAGAAGAAGAAAAGAAGAACCACTAAGACACACTTATGAGTCGGATATGTAATGCGCCGTGGAACAGCCGGCTTAGGGCCTCGACATGCGACCTGCAGGAGCAAACGATGAAGACTTCATCAGTCGCCAAGGGACCCTGTTTTTTTAGATGTCCAGCCATACCTTGTACTTTCCCGGAACATTCTAGACGCCTAATCAAGTCTGGAAATTCGCATCACGAAAACGTGTGAATGGCTTGCCGCCATCAGTTGGAGTGAGTGAAATGTACACGCGACAACGTTGGCAGACAACCTGAGGCGTTAGATGGACAGTCTCGCATTCGTTCGTGGCAGGAATGAGCACAGCAGAGTCTGAAAAACCATTGCCTTGTTCCAGCCGAGCTGATGGGCATGTCAGTCTTTGTGTGGCAATCCTGAAGACGGGACAGTGTTCCGTGACCACAGGGCTAATCGTGATATCTGAATCGCAGAGCCGTGGCTATCTTGCTGGATACAAACCACATGATGACACGCGACTGTGCTCTTGCCACGCTACCAACTGATGGCTGAGAAAACAATGAAACATTGCAAAGCGAGGTCTAAAGTCCAAGCAGTGTGATGACCCTCCTATACCAGGAACTCGACTCACTCTGTTCTCGATCGTCCTTAAGAACGCTTCAAAGAGTGCATCGGCAAAAACAGCCATCCGGCGCAAAATCAGGATACAGGTAAGTAGTGCGAGCCGCTGCCTTTGCCTGATGGAACTTTCAGGCAGACATAGATCGTAATCGATGCATGTTGATGTTCCTTGGAGCCCCTGCAAGCGGTGAGCAGGCGGTTACGGGGGGAATGTCATTTCTAAGACGTCCTCTGGTGTTCCCTCGAAGTCGCCACTTGAATGCCAAGTCGTCTGCCATGGATAGCATCAAAAGTGGATAGGAACAGTAAGAAAGCCATGATCTACCTGGCAACCACATCAGTACCTGCTATGGCAAGATTAGATGTATCGCGGGTTCCACACAAAGTCTGAAGGTGTTGTTTCAACAAAAGCACGTGACAGTGTGACGCGATGTCACATCCCTTTATAGGCGCACAATAATCATCTGCGTCTTGTCCTCTACCACCATCCACAGCAACTCCTCTCCACGGTCAGCCCTAGTGCGCAGTAGACGACCCCACATCGATTTCTGAATTGCATTGCATCTTCTGCGTCTATTACTCGTATCCATCTCCTAATGAATACCGCCGGAAGGGGATCACGTCGCAATAATACCCAGCGCCGCCAACCTGTGTCCATATCTGGTCCTTCACCTTTATCCGGCCAGCGAAGGCGCAGGTCTAGGTCACCCGACCCTCAACCGGCCCGAGAGCAGCACCCACCCCCCTCGGCGCGCAAACCTGACGCTTCTCATGCCGACCAGAATAAGCGGAAGAAACCTGGAAACCCATCTCTTCCATCCACCAGCTCGAGATCTTTCCTCGTCGCCGTCGACGATGCTACTGCTGACCGTGGACGCAAGTCCAAGGTAAAACCCCGTTCACACAATCGCCATCTAGCGGAGAACGTTCCTCATGCGAGTACGTCTCGTGCATCAGAAGCCCAAGCCACCTTTATTAAGAGGGAGAGATCAAAATCACGAGAATCAGTCAAGTTGCCATCAAAGGGTACCGTTTCCGATGTTGAGGGATCGGGGAAAGACACACACGGCATTGTTGACTCGCACGCTGATTACAGTGGCCCCCTTGCGGCTGCCGAGTTTGCGAAGATGAAGCGGGAGCTAGATGCCTGGAAAAAGGTGTGCATATATTCCACTACTATTATTTCCACATTGCTCACTTCGTCTCTAGTTGGCTCATGAAAACAAGAAAACTATCAAGAAACAAAGCAAGGTATTTTTTAATCAACTGTCCATACGCGATGCCAACGCGATATAGGTTATCGAAGAGTTGAAGCAACAAGATAATACCTTGAGACAGGTGGGAAATTTGCCCTAAAAATACTTTCTGATGCTGATCTGATTTGACCCGTTCAGAAGCTCAAAGAGTCTGAATCCCATTTATCCAAGTTACAAAGCAAGACTAAGAAATCAGACGAGGTCCGTCGGCTGGCCTCAAATCTGTTGTCTTTGCTGAGTTTCATGGTCTGACCTTAGGCTATCACAACTGTGGAAAGCAATTCGCAGTGTCAAATTTGCATGGAGTTACTCTATCGACCATATGCGTGCGTTTTATATGCCATTTTACCTTGCTCCATTTCTGAACAGCAACAGCCTTTCACCCTGTGGCCACATCCTATGTGTAACATGCCTTCAAGAATGGTTCCGCAAAGCACCTGCCGTTGACGATGAGATGTATGATGACAGCGATCCTGATTACTTGCTGCGCCGTCGTAAGACGTGTCCATGCTGTCGCACTAATGTACGACACCGCCCGATACCTGTCTTCACGATCAAAGCTATCGTAGCCGCAATCGCGAAAATGAAAGGCCCCCAGGCTGGGGCTTCACTAGGTCGTGACCTGGCTTCCAACGACTCTGATCCGTGGGAGGGCCTCTTTCCCGATGACGATGAAGAGATCGATGATTACGGCGCAAGCGACGACGAGGATGAAGACGTAGACCTAGATGAAGACGATGAAGAAGACTCCAGCTGGTACGATGAGGTATTCAGTTACGGTACCGGGAGCGAGGAAGAACCGTACCATGGGGGTTATGTATACCCTCAGTGGGAGCCTCCTACCATCGTTATCGACGAGGACGACTACCTCTTTGACCAGGTCGATGAGAGCGACCTCAATTGTCTTCGGCGCGGAGTCACCATTGGAATGCTCCACGAGTATGAAGTGGAGTACAAGCACAGCGAAGGTATTATTGCCCGCGACGAGGCATACAATCGCATCTATCTTGGGTGGAATATTCGCCTCAGCGCTGACGATGAGAATGGGGAGTTATACATGCAGTATATTGCAGATGATACGATAGCGCGACCGGAGAGATGGAATATCGTCGAAGATGACGATGGAGGCTTCGAAGCTCATCTCCTGGTCCCCGAGGAAGAGGTTTATGAGTACCAAGACACGGACTCGGACAACTACATGGAGGTGGATGACCTGGACTGAAGATCGCTGTACACACGCTATTCACAGGCTACTCTCTGACTTCCCTTGCAGAGATGGTTAGATGCACTTGTAGACCGATGTAACTTTGATATGTAACTTTTAAGCCATCATGCATCATGGGTAAAAGTCAAGAGGAAATATTCAAATAATAACATTGACAAACATGAAATGGAAACATCACGGAGCGGCGGCACATGCAGAAGTCGCTGTTGACCGAAGGCCGACGAGGATCACTGATCACCAATAACTTCTGTACCACCGAATTCCGAACGCGTACTTACTCAGTGACTGTTGTAGGGCTGAGGCGCTGATTGCCAAGCGTAGATTGTGCTAAGCGACTTCCAGCAAGTTGCATAATGACGTAGCGCCTCTGTTTTTGGCTTGAATAGTCAGACAGGCTTTCGTTGTTAAGTTATCAGCAAATCTCGGCAAACCGCAGCCCAGAGCTCGAGGTGCCTGTACTAATAACATCATCATGAACGGTAAGATATTGCACCCACTGTCAGCCTTGACGTCGATGCTCAATTCCAGTCTGCGGAATTTCCAAAGGTGTCGGCAGACCTGCCGTGTAGCGGACTTAGATTCGCTTTCAAACTCCGCTAAGCTGTTCAGATTGCGCCGTGCCAAACGACTGAAAGAACTGAGGCCTTCTACACGGTGCCGTTTTGATCTTACTCTGTCGAGACGGCGCGAGACGCGTGGATTGAGTGCTAGCTGGCTTGTAATTAACTATCCCAGGTTGGGCAAGCGCGAACCAGCGCGGTTCAGAATACATGATTTTCTTACATAGACTTTGGCAAGGACTTCGGGGCGTCGGCGTGTGGCCCCGTTTCGCTCCCGGCCCTGCATCCCTGGCTCTGAATGTGGCTTCCAGGTCAGGTGAAGGAACAACTTGAGGGATTCGGGTCGCGTGCTGCTCTGTACCTTGCTTTGGGCGTCTGGTTCATTTGGTAATTGTTTGATCTAGGAGGGACACACGGTCGTGCCCCGGGCCGGGTGTTTGTCGCTAACTTTATCAATGGACGACGGCGACGTTGAAGACCACCTGTCATGTCAGCTCAGTTCGAGTCGAGTCCTTTTTTAAGATAAGAAAATGTTGACCTGGCACCGATCATCTCTTTCCAGGCAATCCCGGCGGCCATTGGAGAGCCTACACGCGATATTTCGAGCCAATGGATTTCGATGAATCCCTCTTTGACCCATATGTTGACCCCAATACAAGATGCACATTCACCAGTCCTTCCTTTCGTTATCGCCGAGTTACCGCATCGTGAGTCCGTTATACGCGTCCGAGATTACTTATCTAATGAGCGCGCGCCGTATTAATATTGTTGACATTGACATGTGGATGGCGTCGTGGCATTTTAGTTATGACAGATTCTGGTGTTCTCACTCCCTTGCCTTATCTCTCTCGGTAAACATTGATGCTGAGATAATGCAACGCATCAAAAGGTTGAAATACCCCTTCCATGATTCTGCACCATAACGCCGCCTTGCCAACTTGAGTGATGCGTTTCTCTACACAAGATGCACTTGACCTTCTTCGACCATCGACTTGGGCGCTCGAACCCGAGGAGACAACGTTCGCTGCTCATGGATGGAGTAACAAAGATATGGATCCGGTTCCTCCCCGCTTAAGGACCTGGACG
>JBBPMW010000037.1:0-16479 GCA_038090535.1 Tylopilus alboater | reverse complement strand
ACAAGATGCACTTGACCTTCTTCGACCATCGACTTGGGCGCTCGAACCCGAGGAGACAACGTTCGCTGCTCATGGATGGAGTAACAAAGATATGGATCCGGTTCCTCCCCGCTTAAGGACCTGGACGTGAGTAGTGTAGTTTCTGTGTCACCAGCCGATTTTACCCGCTGTCCCAGGACCTGGGACTATGTGCGTGCTTCGTCCCCTTGATGCCCCATAACCATCTCATGCTCCATCGAGGTATGTTACTGGCTGTCGGATGCTACGAACCTTGCGGTTTGGGAACTCGCCAGTTCCATGCTGGCGATTGGCCTATCTTGGTGCATTCTCTCGTTTTGTTAGCGATTCTGGAAGCGCTGAAATCCTCAAAGGCGTCAGGCCCTTCCATGCATTGCTGCGGGTTATATCATCATTTCCGTGGTCATGGTACTCAACGGAACTATCGGCGCCCGGCTTCATGTCGCATTTCCCGTCTTGAATAGATCGTCGTTTGGGTTCTGGTTTAGCTACTTCACTGTGTTCAGTCGTGTCATCCTTTCTATGTTCTGGTTTGGTATCCAGGTAAAGAATTTCATGATCACCATTCTGGCCAGCCTCATTAATGATCTGTCAGTCGTATAATGGGTCACAATGTGTATATCAGGTTGGGTTGCGTATCATGTCGAACCCGCCGAGGAACTTACATTCTTTCAAGATGATAAAAGCTATCTGGCCATCAATCGCAAGGATGCCAAATCATCTCTCTCCAAACGCAAACATCACGAGTTCAGGTAACGCTGATGGGATGTACACATTGTCCACCCGTTCACTTTTTCTTAGGCCTCTTATGCTACTTGATCTATTGGCTGATCCAGTTGCCCTTCATGATCATTTCCCCGCACAAAGTGAGGTGGTTGTTCCTCGTCAAGGGTGTGGTAGTCCCGATAGCGTGGCTAGCTATGGTCATCTGGGCGTTTGTTGGAGTTCCGCCATCCAGCGGGCTTTTTGCCGAGCATGCAACCATAACCGGGACACAGTTCTCCTGGAACTGGTTGAGCGCGATGAACAGTGCTCTGGGTATCTATTCCAGCTTGTCCGTCAACATACCCGACTTTACTGTGAGCTCAAGCTCCTATCCCCGATCGTGTATGGTTCAACTGAATGCTATGGCAGCGTTATGCGAAAGACGAAAAAGCGTAGACGATTTCACTCGCGCAGAGATCTGGCACTAACGAAACGCCTGACAGTCAATACGTGCAGCCTTTGATTATCCCCGTCGCGTTCGTGCTCTGTAGCTTTGCCGGCATTGCAGTCACGAGTGCAGGAATCCGGCTGTATGGGGAAGTTCTCTGGGACCCCTTGCTCCTTATCGACAAATGGGATAACCGCGCCGCCGCTTTCTTTGCCTCATTCGCGTTCGCTCTCACGACTGTTGGAACGAATATAAGCGCGAATTCACTTGGTGCGGGAAATGACATGACAGTTTTATTGCCGAAGGTGGGGTTGCCGTACCAACCTGCATGCTGGCCATCCGTGCTTTAACGAGATTTACAGTATATCAACATCAGACGTGGGCAAATAATTTGTGCTTTCATCGGAGGGTGGGCTCTGTGCCCTTGGGAGATCCTAGCCAAGTGAGATCACTACATCGAGGGCATCCCCAAACTGACTATATCATGGAACAGTGCAGAAGGGTTCTTGAGCTTCATGAACGGATATACTATTTTCTTGGGTCCATTCGCAGGGATTATGATTACAGACGTGTGTATTCTATGCATAGACAGGACGAGTCGCCTGATTACCGTTCCTACAGTTTTGGCTGGTCCACAGGGGCAAGGTGGATGTTCCTGCGATGTACGATCCAAACGGCCGGTACAGGTACACTGGGGGATTCGTCAGTTCTGCATCTTTTCACATGTCGATGCATATCTGACGTGTCGACAGAACTGGCGAGCTGTCCTCGCGATGCTTGTTACTGTCATACCAACGTTCCCAGGTCTCGTCAATTCCATCAATCCGACTATCAACGTAGGATATGCCAGTCATCTGTTTGATATCGCTTGGATGTATGGCGTGAGTCCGAAAGGCTTTCAGACTTCTGTGCCTGTGAGCTTGAATTGTTGATGACCTCCCTAGTTCGTGGTATCGTGCGTGGTGTACTACGTCACCTCTGTATTGTTCCCTGCGCGGAGGACGTTTGTAGAGAGGCTTATTTCGGCAGACGACACAGACGTGGATTACGATCATGGGGGTGACAAGTCCCCAATAGACACTTTGAGCGGAAAAGGTGAAGATCTTGAGAAACAGCACATCAAGGTCACTCCGTAGGAGGTCACTAGACTCGTTCGACAAGTACTAGCCACTGTTCATGTAGATTTCCGTGTCCGATGCTACAGATCAAGAAGCGTTTCAGCCCCTTTCTGACGGACAACGTGTCCGATGAGATGTACTTATCTCCGACCATTGTAGTGCCAGCGGCCTCCCAAAACGGGACCTCATACTTTCGAGGCAGTGAGCCAGGTAGTAACAAAAGGTACACTCACGAAGAATCAGTATCGTTGGCGACTCTGGGGCTTTGCTATAACCAGGTACATAGTATTGGTGTGCGCTAACAGGCATCGACGTCGAAGGGTGAACTGGCTCCGTGACTGAAACACGAGTCCATGCCAGATTCCGGGATCCCAAAAAGAGCGTGGCCGACCGGAACCGCGGTTAGCAATGAGCGTTTGAACTGCCATTTGGCGTCGTGTTCGGGCGTTTGAGTACGTTTGACTCGGTTTGAGGAGTCGTGGATGTTTTCGTACGACGTGGACTCGTCTTTGTCGTTGTTTACAAGCTGTGACTGCTTATTCGTCTTTCTTTCTCTTACTCGTCTTGCCGCTGTCCCTTCTCCATTAACTTGGCAGGATCAGCGACAGCAAACCTCGCATTCACCGCATTCGGGACCTTCACTCGCATCGATCCTCCACTATTACAATCTCTAAATCTAGCAGCAAACTGTCGACCAACCACGTATGCAAGAAGCCGAAGAACAAGGTCAGCAAAACTGTGATCATATTCTACCGATTCTAGAGTGCTTATGATACTCGAAGATACTTGTCGAATATGCAGCGCACCGGGAGAACCAGGCCAACCTCTTTTTTATCCTTGTAAATGCTCAGGTACCATCCGGTACATCCATCAAGACTGGTTAGCTCGACCCCATTCCGCACCCTTTTGCACTTATCTCATGCATTCCGCAGTTTAACAACATGGTTGTCGCACAGCAAGAAGAAAACTTGCGATGTCTGCAAGCACCCCTACTCCTTCACGAAAGGTGAGCTCGGCCCACTAAAGTCCACCATGTGGGTATCTGACCCTGGCAAATAGTTTATGCTCCTGACATGCCGAATTCACTACCTCCTCTATTACTCATCCGCCGACTCGCACAACAAGCATTCTTTGTGTCTCTTTTCGGAGTCCGGGCTATTCTGGTTGCAATTGTTTGGTTGGCATTGCTCCCTTGGATCACTATCTGGACATGGAGAGTTTATTTCACAATGGGGGAGTCGACGTGCGTTTTTCTATCCGTGTCCCCAATTCCGGCATGCTAAAAAATGTCCAGCGCGTGGTGGATCAGTGGTCGCGAGAGGCCTGCAGATGTTCGGCTTATTGGATTCGTCCAATCCTTGACAGTCAGCAATGAAACCGTCTCGTCGTTCAGGAATGCAACAATTCTGCATCGCTTCACGTCTCGTGCATTCTGGCAATCCTTGTCATCTGACGTATTCGCAGGCCAAATTATTGCATCCTTAATCGTGCTGATCTTTGTGGCTGTTTTCCTCCTTCGTGAGTGGATATCACAGAATGCACGACCGGGAGTCTTCGAAGAAGATGAAATTGTTGCTATTCCACCCCAAGACCCCCCTGTCCCTAACCCACCGCCCGCAAACCAGCCTGTACAAGATGCGAACGCTCGCATACTTGTTCCTCAAAGACAAGGTCCACTTGACATAGATGTCGAGGCGCGTCGTCAGGCCAGGCTTTGGCGTCCGCATCGTCCTATCCCACCAAACCCTCGGTTTGAAGCCCTTCCGCGACATCTTGATGAACTAGAACATGTAGAACTTCTGCCCGAGCCCATGCATCGACCCCAAAACTCCCGCATCGACGCTCATTTAGTTCCACCGTTGCAAGCGGTTCAGGAAAGTCTCGATATGCCATCAGTCAATACTGGTAAAGGAAAGGAAAAAGACGTTGCTGTAGATCCTGTGCCAGCTGCACTGGATGTGCGGAGGCGCTTGCGTAGGCGGGTCGATGACGGCGATGGCGACGAGAGTAGTGGACCCCTTACTGAGGCTGGTCCCTCCGTATCCGGCACTTCAGATGTCACCCCGTCATCGTCGTTTTCTGGGTCGGTTTCAGGTCGTTCTACTGCGATAGAATCCAACCCTTTTGAATTCACGTTCAGGGTTCCATCGAGCAGGAGTGCAGAAGAAGACATCCGAGAGCCGGTCCCTGAGACGCCACCGCGATCCCTAGTAGCGTTACAGACGGCGATGATGACAGGTTCGCCGATTCCAGAGGAAGGACCCCGTCGTCGATCGATCGTGTTTTCCCCTGACATTTCCCCTCGGACTCTATCTCCATGCCCCGCGACACCGGCTGTTGAAGTTGAAACCGTTCTCAAACCCGCATCTACGTCGTCGTCTCCAAGTTCGTCGGACTTCAGTTTCACGCACTTGCCGGTATCGAGCAGCTCGCTCTCCCCCGAAGATAATCTGGGTTCTGGTACTCTTCACCGTGCAACGTCCTCGGAGCACCTCATAATACCGATCTACCCACCGGAAGTGTTAGCAACCGACTCGGCAAGTATACTTGGCGGGAACATGGACAGAAAGAAGAGGGCGAGGGAAGAGATGGAGGAAGAGTTTGAGCATTATTTCCGCGATCCTCAGCCTACGTTAAATCCCGTTGACACCGACGGTGATCTGGATGCACCCCGTGAAGTGGCACATAGGCTTGAGCATGATCGCATTGCAGATGCCGAGGAACCACCGCCACTGGAGGCGATCCCTGACGACGAAGACGACTCGGAGGACGATGAGGCGCAGGAACGTATATTCTGGGACGCGGACGCGGACCGCGAAGATGAGGAAGATGATGACGAGGATGCTGTGGATATCGGTGATTTCAATGTCCCTAATAGACCCGGTGTACAGCCACAGCCGCAAGCACAACCCCAGCCTCAGGCCCCAGCCGAGCAGTTGAACGATGGCGTGGACGATTTGGAGGCTGGTGTCGAGGATGATATGGAGGGCGCACTTGAAGGTAAGCTCGCAGTGCACTATTAGATTCGTGAAATTCAATTTGCGACAGCCATCGGACTCCGAGGCCCAATATTTGGTGTCGTGCAAAATGTCGGTTCGGTTCACAACATCTACTTTACTCTTTTCATTGACGCATTTATAGGTGATCTTAATGATATTTGTTTTGGATACTGCTATTGGTTTTGGAGTATGGCTTCCATTCACCCTCGGAAAAACAGCCGCGCTCCTATCAGTGCGTCATACCGATCTATACCTAGTCCTTCCTAACGTATCTGTCTTTCAGCTGGATCCTCAAAGAGCTCTGTATATCATCCACCTTCCTATCCGAGGAATGCGCATTGTCACAGATCCCTTTGTAGATTTCTTCACCCTTGTTCTCGGTCGCTTCTTCCTCCCGTTCTTCTACAAGACATCGAGATTCTTCCTATCGAATGTACTTGGCCTCGCTACCTTTTTCTCCGGGAACATGGTCTCGCAGTCGGTACCTTCCTCCCAATCACACGATATAACTTCATGGGTGGTATGTCATACATACAAATCTGGCAACCGTATTTTCACGAGCAGTCTTCAGGCCTCAAAAGGATCAGAATTGTCTGCCGTAGCATCGCTATGGTTGCAATCATCACCTCAAGAACGTCCACCCCATCTTTCACAAAAAATAAACGACTTTTTTGAAAGCAATTCTACTGTTGCGCAGTTCCTGGAGCCCCGTTTTGCTTACGTCGGTCGAGAAGTCAGACTCTTCACCAATCACTTCCGGCAGTCGTGGACCAGCTTGGCTTTGGGTCATGGAAGCAGTGAACGCGCGTTTGCCGTAATATTGGGTTATGGTGTCGTCGGTATCATCTTGGCGCTCTACTTGAACGTATTCACTGTAGGGAACGCGAGGACTGCTGGTAAAGCGGTTAGAAACGCTGTCCGGCAACAACTCTTGGTAGTAAAGGTATGGATCATCTGATCGGCGACGAGTGTGAGGTGGTGCTGATGTGGCATAGGTGACGATGTTCATTATCATCGAACTTATCATCTTCCCGCTTGGATGTGGTATCATGCTAGATGCTTGCACGACCTGGGTATTTCCAGAGGCATCCCTTGAATCGAGGATAGCGTTCTTCACGCAAGCTCCCTTGACAGCAATGTTCTACCACTGGGTTGCAGGGACCATGTTCATGTGAGTCGATCGCTCGTGCTGATCCTCATGGTGCTAGCTTGCTTGTAGGTATCAATTTGCAGTTCTGTTGGGCGGATGCAGAAATATCATGCGTCCGGGTGCGATGTGGTTCATCAAGGACCCCCAGGATCAAAATTTCCACCCCATCCGCGACATTTTAGACAGACCCACCTTCACCCAATTCCGCAAACTCTTCATCAGCGCGCTCATGTATGCGATGGTCGTGGCTTGTGGTGTCGGGAGCCTTGCAATCTTGCTTTTCATTGGGAACCGATCTATATTCCCGATACGCTGGAAGACTCGGTACGTATTTGATTCTCGTCGTCGCATTCAAACCACCCATGCAGGATCCCTAGTGAACCTCTTTCTGAAGTCCCGATTGATCTTCTGTTCCTGCAAATTGTGCTTCCATACACGATGCGTTACTTGCGACCTCGCAAAGCCGTGTACCGCGTGGCTATTCACCTGTGGAGATTTTTAGCCGCGACGCTACGATTAACCTCGTACATGTTTGGCGATAGACACCGAGAGGAAGAGTCTTCAAGAGTGTACAAAACTTGGGTTACTTTCTTCCGGAGATCTGCAATGGACAGTGAGGAAATGATCACAACACCAGATGGGACTTTCCGTCGGGTGCCCGCCAGCGACAACATCGCACTTCCTCGAGATATGCGCGCCACGGCCGAAGTTCACGAAGATGGCACCCCATTGAACGAGAGAGCAGCAGCTTTGATAGCATCACAGAACGCTGAGGCAATCAAGGCAAAACGCGACGTCAAGGACGATTACATCGTGGTGTATTTCCCTCCCCGTTTCCGCATGAGGATCATTGCCTTTGTCGCGGCTGTCTGGACAATCATGGCCGTTGTTGCGGCAACCTGCATCGCGGTCCCGATACAAGTTGGAAGACGCTCCTTCGCCGCAATCTCCTCTTCCTCGGTTCACGACGGTTATTCCTTCCTCGCTGGATTCTATATCCTCTGGGCGTGCTATGTGGTCGCGAAAGCGGCAGAAAGCATGGACAGACGCCGCCAGCGTGTAACTGGGGATGGGCCCCGCGCAGATTTCGCGGTGTACTTTGCCAAGCAGAGTCTCCTCTGGGCCACTAAGATAACGTATATGGCCGTCTTCTTTGGTGTCCTCATTCCAATCTTGCTGGGCCTCGTCGTGGACCTTTACATCGTCCTGCCGATGCGGCTAACACTTGATCCGACGACGGTCCCGACCATTCGGTTGGTCGACATGTGGTCTCTTGGGCTCGTGTACTGCAAGATCGCCATACGGCTCCGTCGAAGACTACAGCTGCCACGGCGACGATACGACGCGCTGCATGTGGTACGTGCAATCAGTCATTACTCGACGCGTGCGAGCTAACGCTACGTAGCTGCTGAACAACGGATGGACGCATCCAGACCTTCGTCACGCGACCAAGGAGCTCATTCTTCCATTGCTGGCCTGTCTTCTCGCCATGCTGCTCATCCCAGCAGGGGCTGTATACGCCGTACGGGAATTACTGCATGTACCGTTGAGCAAGAGGTTCTTGTGTAAGTTGCGCTTTCGAGGTGTGCTCGTGCCAGCATACTGATGCACATGCGTTGCACTCCAGTCGTGCACGTATATCCAGGCATCTTTGCCGTGGTGGGCTTGTCTCGCATGGTCGTCTCCACGATGGGCGTTCTATCCGGCTGGTCACAGACGATCCGGGACAAGGAGTTCCTGGTCGAGATGCGGTTACAGAACCTCGAGCCAGACAAATCAGAGCAGATGACGGACGAAAAGAGGACAGCGCCACCAAGAGTGGGTCCCGCCTGGGGGGGGAGGGAGAGGGCGGCACCGGCGGAGCGATGAGACACGTGTACATATAGCCTACTTTGCATTATAGACATTTCGACCCGCATAACACGGTCGTTCACATGTACGAAATATAGCTTGTATACGACGAACCTTGTGCACGCGAGCAGAGCAACGTCTAGCCGTAGTACGCGGAAGCAAAGTTACTCGCGTATGCTGAACCGAATGGAGTTCCTAAGAACGACCCAGCCGAAGGAACGCGCAGCCTAGGAAAAAACCCATGTACACGGGAGCAAAAGTACCCGGAAGCAAAAATACTTGCGCCCGCAGTCACACACGGGCTTGCGCTGGGAAGCCGGGGGCGGTCCTATAACAGGTGACAGGGGGCCTCGTTACGAAGATCGCGCCACCTCGGACTGCTTATACATACCAGTTATAGGCTTATAGCGCTGATTCTTCCGCGGCGGGGATCTACGACCTGCTCGAACGTGAATCTTGCTGATCGTTCACATGTTTAGGTAGTGCGTCACCGTTCCGACCTGTGTTGGCTAGCGCCGGGACGCGTGAGAAGCTTGGCGGCGGCATCATCGTCGTCATCAATGACTCATCATCGGGTTTTCGGCTTTGGATATGTACTCGCGTCCGGGCCTGCGTGAAGATAGAGGTCTCCGTCGTTCGGCCGGGCGCGTTACACTATTGAAGCGGACGACAGCCCCCGATGCCAACGGCTCGGGATGGCGTCGAGATGGGGAAAACGATGTTACCTTCCTCGTTCCCTTGTCCACCGTGGCACTGGCGCCGACGAGATGCTGCAGAGCGGGGTGACGACGTCCGACGGCTAGGCCCCACCGAACGCGCCACCGAACCCAAATCGCGAAAATACGATCAAAGAGACCATGTGAACGACGATCTCACCGACTCGCACGCCCAGCAGCGCCGCGCAGCCTGCGCGTTTGCGACGCACTGGCCGCGTGGGTGGGCGTCGCGAATGGGGACCGCGGGATTGCTGAGAGTCAGGACGGCGTGGTCGTTTCAAACTTTCGCGCAGGGTTTTGCACCTGGACTAGTCCTTTTGGCGATGTGCGGGTAGCCTGGAGCCAAGGTCGTGTGGAGGGCGGTGCAAGTGTGGCGGAGCAGCTTTCCATCTTACGCAACCGATGATTGGTCACGTCACCGAGCCAAGAACATCGAGGGATGTAACAGAGCGCACAAAAAGGCATAGTCTACGATCAAGAGACCCTTTTAATTCAGTGGATGAAATGTTCTTCATGGACTACTGAAACAGGGACAGTCATATGGTGAAGTAGTCGGGCCGCCCAACCGCGCACGAGTTCAACTTACTTTATCTGGGGCGTGGCTATCATACTTCTCGGGGTCCGGGAGTGGTTCATCTAGGATCACGGTTAAGTCCACCCATGAATATGATTGGCCACTGCCTTGATTGACGTGTGGCGAGAAGCGCCGGCAAGTCTTGGGGACATACCTTATCGCTGCAACCTATCTAGCTGGCGCCAATTGTGACCCAAGGTGACTTGGTTGCATTAGATCTGGGGCTATACCCCCGCCTACATCGAACCTGAAGATTCAGATGTCAATTGTATTGAACTCAATGCAAAGCAAAACGTCGGAGAACGCCAAAAGTGCCGACGACCGGAGCAGCGCGTAACAGCAGGAAAGTTTGCACAGAACAGCCCCATGGCGTCTCGTGGCAGACGTCGCCCCATTAGTAAACTCGGGGCTAGGAAAAACGTGCAAACTTCCCTTGTTGGTTAGGAATGGCCAATCCCCTTTTTCTCAGCCATCTCAGCTGCCCTCCAAACCAATCAAAAACTTCTGATGACCCGTAAAGTCGTCAAGCGATCACGTCACATACGCACATGTCTTTGCAGACAATTGTCTTTCGACAGCCCTTGTCATGCGCCTGTCAAACATTCGCGTCCGTCGATAATAATGATAAGACACGCACCTTTGCCGCATGCCAAAGACAAGTGATCGGCGTCTCAAGTGCGGTGAGATATTCCGTAAATGTTGCACGTTATTGTCATTTTCAGAGTGCCTGGTGGCAAAAGGACCCTACCCCCCACTATGTAAACAGACCCTGTGGCGCGCTCGTTTTCGGGTGCGACACTCTTTTCGCCCGGCCCCTGTTTCGAAGAGGCAGGCGGACTGCCTCGTATGGGCGACGGAGCTTGGGTAGCAGGTCGCGTTGCTGTTCGATTTGGACCCACACCACCACTTTTTTGGCTCGATGCGGCGACGGGACACGAGGCTACGGCACCGATGGGCAACCCCTTGGAAGAGTGATTCCCACCTCTGTGGGATAGCCCAGTCACGTTCGATCGCGAGACGGGAAACTCGGCTCCGAATTAATGGAGAATGGGTGCAGTAATAGCCAGGCCCTGCCGCTGATATGATCGAACTTCCAAAGGTCGCTCTCAAGGCACTGGGGGGCCGCAACAGGGATCACCCCGATCGGCGGGAAGTGTTGCCAAGTGCAAGAGAAAAAAAAAAAGGTGACAACGACAGCGCATCGAAGGGGTTTTGCAAGCCACGTTTCTGAGAAAAAAAAAAGAAAACACGTACGTGAACGATCAGTCGTGGCAAGGACCGAACGAATCAGCATATCCAAGGGGAAACCTCGAAAAGGCGAGTGACATGTTGGTGTCAATGATGCGAGGGATCAGTGGCACGAACGGAAGCGCGGCTAGTTCATGAATGTGACTTGCAGAAACACGTTTCACGAGTTTGCCATGAGTCTGAACATGAATGAAAGTGTTCAACGTCCAGCGGTTAGTCGCAGCTCAACTCAGCGACCTCCGCTGCATGAGGGTACAGCCACTCTCATCGAGAATGGCAATGTGCTTGTGCTGGCCACCCTGAAGGTTTGAGAGCGTCCAGCTCCTTGCGAGTCACCACCGCGCGTTGCCCCTTGATCAGCGGTCAGCCCGATACAGTCCGACTCCACCTCCTCAACCACGGTAATCACCGCTGTAGCCACCTCGGCGACACGTTACGTGGGCCGCGACCTTAGATCACTGATTGCGCTGGGACAAGGTTAACATCAGTGAGTCAAGCATTGTCATCGACGGATGCACAAGTAGACACCGGTCTCCAGGTCTCGAAAGCACCATGACGGTCTGTCGTTGCTACCACTCGTCCTCCCATGCCAACTGGACCTAACCGAACGGGCAGGACCTTACATATTGTTACCTGCACATGACTGAACATGACCTCAAAGTCGTTGACACGATCGACAGCCTTGAGTATATCTCGGGCGAGATATCTGACGACGGTGCGATACCACGCACACCCACTCCATCGTTGCCGTGAAACGTGACGCATAGATCTCGACATCCCCGCACACATGATACCGCCAAATCCCGACGATTCTGACAGTGTGTCTTTGTTCACGCGCTGGAGCAGGCCGTTTCCCCTGGCTGACGGTCATATCTAGTCTTGCCGTCACAGGTCCACCCCTCTTACCCGTACGGTAATCCCACGAATATAAAACATCCCGCCGCGCGACCAAGACCCCCTTACGATCCCACCTCTCGAGCCCTGTTCGAAGACATGGGTTACGGCGGTGGCGGCGTTAATGGTGCATTACGATGGAAGGATCTTGCATTGGAACAGTTGCTCCCTGTCGATGAAGAGAAGGAAGAGATGAAACGCGCAGCCGAGGCAAGGAAGATGGCCAATGGGGCAACTGCACACCATCATCCTCCACCGCAACCACCACCGCCGGCGGACGCAGCAGACCAGACTATAGAGGAGGACGAGGATGGGGACGAGGATGAGGATGAGGAGGAAGATAATAGCACGGACCATGACGAGAATGAAGTCGAGGGCAGCGAAGACGAGGAAGCCACCAATAACGGCGATGACGACATGTAGAATATAAAACTAACACTACCTATCGCCGCCGACCATGGCTACGAGTGTCTCTCCCACATCCCCGTGGATTAGGTCTTTAGTATCCACTTCTTGTTCGACCACCCAATCGTACGCCTCAAGAACACGTGTGTCTGTCAATGGAACAAAATGATCCGCTAGAAGACGAATGATATTGCTAATACGCGCTATGGCAGTACGCGTTGCGACGTCGATTTCCTTGAGGGGAAGTGAATAAGTACCATTACCGCGTAGTATGGAAGAATCCCTCGCACATCGTTCTGATTGGAGTAAACGGCTTCTGCATCGAAGCCCTCTTCCCCATGATCACTGTCTTGTGCGTGTTTGCTGACCCATATATAACCATTTAACCCAAGAATTAAATCAACTCCACAGGGGAGTGAAATAAAATGTGATTTTAAACGCCGAATCAGGGCGGATGGGACGATGACCAGTTGACCGTTTCGGAGCTAGGAGTATCGTGAGTAAAGTAGTGTGTCGTGTGCCAACCCACCCGATCGATCTACCTTGCCATACTTGAGTGAGCGCGTGTGCAGCGACATGGCGCCGTCTGAGAAAAAGGCCTGGACCTCTGCAACGAGGAGATCCCCCTCCTCGAAGAAGGTCCGCATCTGCAGTTCATCGCTTTCCAATTTCCTGCGCTGGAATCCAAGGGAAAACCCCAAAACGTCATGGGACCACGGGGCCGAAGCGAGAGGGAAAACGACATGCCTGAACACCACCAGGCAGGTTGACAGAAGAAAGCATCAATATGGCTTCCTGACGTCCATTCGCGTCTACCTTCCATCTCCGGGGCTGGACCTTATTTCATTTTTACCAAAAAAATACGATTATTAATTGAACTCTCAAGATCCGGTCAGACGGACCTCAGTAATACGTCCCACAACGAGATCCCCGACCTCTGGATTGTACCTTGAATATCCATTGATAGGGGTTCACATGTCGTAGATGGAATGGAGCGTGTGCTCACCGGGTGCGCACCGCACGAACGGTGACTAGTTTGTTGACGCGCTCCACACTACCGGCGACGGAGGCAATGACCTGTTCCTTGTCCACGTACGTCCCATGACCACTAACGTATGCCCCCTATTTTTTCAGCGGCGGACTGAGAAATACCTGTGCAGAGCTAGGCTCACCGCATCGAGTCGTGAGCCGAGTTGATGGTGTCACCCGGATAGGTTAGCCTGGGCGCGGTCGCGTCTAGATCGTCGACGTCCATGAGGTCACTGACGTCCGGATGATGGCGCGTAGTGAGGTGATACTCGCGATCAGTGGGCTGCGGAAAGGAAACAAAGGAGGGCATGGTGAGCGTTTCGATGTGATGTCCGCGCGCAGTTGGTCATCAGTGTTTAGCCTGTTGTTTACGTAAGCGACATGTGCCTCGAGCGGGCCGCTTTTTGTCCATCTTGTCTAGATCTAAGGACCAAGTGAAGGTCACAGCCGCATCTGACAGCTGACTTCTTGGAACTTGGAAGCACCGTGTACTTATCTGCCCTCTTGGAAACTGCCGCGTCGGACCATGACAGCGCCTTCCCACAGACACGTTCGCGTTAATCCTTGATCGCCATTCCGGACCTGTCGTCAAGGCAAGGGCCTTAATAATGTAACGGGTAACAAATTGGGTACGCAAGGGTACTATCTCTATTGATGGGCGCTGGCTACTATGATAACAGATATCGATATGGTCGATATAGAAGACAGAGACAGGCAAAGCTACAAAGTTTAATGGACAGCAGATAAATAGTACGAGCTCTAGGCTTCCTGCGAAAACAAATCGTCAGCGTCAACGTGGCACGGCGAGGGGAAGAGCGCTCTCACACGTTAACTTTAATTATACATAATATACGAACGCGTTAGGCGTTTACTTGTAAGCAAGGAAGTAGGCAGACAATGCTGGCAAGTCGTTCGACCCGGCATCGGAATATCCTTGCCTGCGGGAACCGTTGAACTTGAGGACGACGACCGTTCCGCACCACGCCTTGAGAGCCGCGCCAGAGGTGATGTGGTAGATGGCACGGTTGACGGGGGCGTTGCGCGATAAGGCGGTCGGGGAGTACCACAAGTGGAGCGGGAATCTGAGTGGCTCTCCATTCAACCCTTGTGTCAAGACGATGCTGTCCGCCTGGCCATCGGGGAAGTGTCCGCTAACGAGTGGCTGTGGGCAGATGCCTTGTGACGGAACCTGTGACGGGCGGCACTTGACAGTGATGATCCTTGGGCGTTCTTCGGAACATTAGTAACGGCATTTATATACGCGCCGAGACTACATACCTTCCTCGGGGGAAAAGAGAATGGCGGACACCATGATGAGCTGCTGCTCCACTGGTGGCGGGGTGGCAATCATATTGTAGTTTTGCGCATGGGACGTCGGGATGCATTCCTTACGATGGCGAGGCCAGTCCTAGAGAGCATCGCGTGAGTTTACGACAGATCGCGTGCCACGAGGAAGGGGGATGATGCTCACGCTCTGGAGGTGCTCCGGGGTGCAGTACCACGCGGTTTGGCAGCGGCTGCACCACATGGAGGTCGGCCTGCAGCAAACCGTGCAAGGGTGGTTGATGAGAGGAACAGGGTTCATGTTGGCACGTGGTAGAGATGAGAGAAGAAGTGTCTGACGATGACAGGAGATAGGCTGGATGCTGAAGATCCAAGGCGAGACCAGCCGCCTTTAAATATGTTCGACAATGAACATACCCTGAGCCAAAGAAAGCCAGTGAGCCAGGTCGTTAAGCGACTCGCGTGAGAGAAGGAAAAAAAGGTTGTAGTTCGGGAAAATTACATTTGCTCATAAAGTTTGGGAAGCCGAGATCTCGATGTACGAGGCGGTGTAGGCTCTGAATCAACCAGGCACGCTAGGGTCTATACTCGAAATGACAGCCTGAGGATGAACGGCGGCGAAGTGAAAATTGAGGGTACGTGAATGAGCTCAACGGTTGCCGAACGATGCGCAAAGACGATCTGAAGGGCCAGCATGGAGTGTTGGAGGGATCGTCGTACACCATAGCAGGTTCGCTTACATAAGTACACGAAACGTCTTGAGACGAGTCGTTTCAAGGAGAAGGGACGGCGAAACCGACAAAACAAATGAGCAGACTTTCATTGGACAGCATTACAGGTCCGATGGACCCGCTAGCCTCAGCTGCTCTGTAACCCTTGAGGCTCAGTTGGAGTGAGACTGGCTTGGCAGTGTAAGTGAATGTTACAGAACTCAATTGAATCGAGCAAGCGGGAAGACCCCGAATGCACACGTGGCAACTTCCGGTCGTATGCAACAATCCCTGTCACACTGTCACGTTTTCTTGCCATCCAACACTACCATGTCCAATTCCGACGATGAGATGAATATCGACGAGGGTCTGTTTCCGATTGTTCCTCGGCTATGTATTTATTCACCACCTCCCTCCAGTTGCCAACGCGGGCACCGTGAGACGCAGAGGCAGAGGCTTCCAGAGCACAGCAGGCAAGTCGTTGCCTTCGCCAAGCTCCTCTTTCAGGTTTAACCTCAATGTATTTCCGCTGCACCAGGTGGAAACGATGGCGCGGTCAGCACGGAAGCAACTTACGATAGGGTCGAATCTTCTCATGTCAAAGACTCGGACACTCGGGCTGCTCGTTGTACGTCTCATCGCTCCGCCACGTACTTCACCGGGCGGTGTCCCGCCGGACCCTGATCCCCGTTTTGCACATGCACAGCTGTCGAAGGATGGATCGTCTTGGTGACCAATGTTCACGAAGAGGCTACGGAGGAAGACGTCACCGACAAGTTTGCCGAGTTCGGTGAAATAAAAAACCTGCATCTCAACTTGGACCGTCGTACAGGCTATGTCAAGGTGCGCGATGACTCCATCTTCTCAGCGCGGCACGCCCGCTGACGCGTATCAAAACAAGGGCTATGCGTTGGTCGAGTATGAGACCATGGCAGACGCACAGGCGGCCATCGATGGCGCGTCGGGCACACCATTGTTGGAACAGGCCATACAATGTGACTATGCCTTTGTGCGGCCACCACCCTCCGGGCCAAAAAAAGGCAGGGGAAGAGAAGCACGTGGACGGAGTGCGAGCCCGTCCCGAAGATAGGGAATGTAACTTCACACCACTGCCTTTTCCACAATGTGTTCCAGCGCTCCGTGGCGTTGCTACTTCATGAAAGTACGGCCTTTCTTGTCTACGTTGCTAAAATTACTCCTTGCACTTTGCTCCTGCCGGATCACCACCTTCTACGCAATTCATTCCCGGTTTCAGCGGCACGTTGTTGTTGCCAAGCAGCATAAGTCGCCGAGGAGACACAACTTGACGACGCAGGGCACAGTGACAGTC
>JBBPMW010000036.1:0-39902 GCA_038090535.1 Tylopilus alboater | reverse complement strand
TCCAGCTCGCGCGTTCCGACAACCCTGCTGTGTTGCAGGGTGCTCTGCGAACGATCTCTTCGCTGTTTGAGACCATGCGTCCACACCTCAAGTTACAGCAGGAGCTCTTTCTGGCTTTCAGCATCGATCGTCTGGCAACTCCACCTCTTCTGAGATCCAGTGCGACAAAGAAGCACCAAACAAGTTCACCACGCCCTGGGGCTTCCGCTACTTCGACTCCGACTCTCGGGCCAGTTGACACGGAACTCGAGTTAGAGAAAGGTAGTCCCGTGCCTTCTCGACCTCCCGTACAACCTGCCCGTGGTGACACCCGCGACTTGATGCTGGAGACATTGAGCCAGATATCCCGGCATCCCAGTTTCATGGTGGACCTTTACACAAACTATGATTGTGACATCAATTGCGAGAATCTGTTCGAACGGCTCATAGAGTTCTTAACAAAGGTTTGTCTGACATGTGTCATCGTTCCTTCGGTAGTTCATCCTCATTTGTAGGGGGTGTACCCTTGGCAATACTCGTCTGCCTCAGAGGCACAACAGTTGCATTCGCAGTACCTTTGTTTGGATATGTTGCTAGCGTTCGTGAACGACATGGCAGTACGCGCGCGAGGGGTAGGTGCCTATTTTAGTCTCATCATATATGCTCACATGGTGTGCAGGAAAGCGAAGCCTGGAAATCGGTACGTCTTATTTGCATCCATCGGAATGCACGCTGAAGCTGTTCCCTAGGATTTCGAGTCACCGGAGCAACTCCTGCAAAACAAGTCTAGGAAGAAGCTTGTGTTGACGGGGGCAGCCCGGTTCAACTCAAAGCCCAAGCTTGGGCTCGCCTTCCTGGAGGAGAACAAACTCATATATTCGGACCTCTCTCCAGAAGTGTCCCGGGCGAAAAGTTTGGCAAAGTTTCTTAAAAGCTCTACTCGCCTGGATAAACGTCTGCTTGGGGATTACCTTTCCAAACCGGACAATCTGGAACTGCTGAAAGAGTTCATGAATTTGTTCGATTTCAAAAACGTGAAATACTTCTATTCCTCAGATGTTTTGTAACTCACACTGCATCGTCAGAAACCCACGGTGGATGCCATGCGGGAGATGCTCGAAACCCTTAGACTTCCTGGGGAGGGTCAACAAATCGATCGTATCGCTGAGACATTCGCGTCGGTCTATTTTGCTTCAAAACCAGGCAAGTACAGGCATCCTTCGTGCTACTCCATTGCTGATATCTGCTTTACTGCTCATTTTCAGCTGAAATCAAAACTCAAGATGCCGTCTATGTGCTAGCATTCTCAATCATTATGCTCAACACTGATCTCCATAACCCTCAAATTCGGGCGAGTGCAACCCTCCTGAACCTTTCCTCTATAACTCATGATACAATAGAAACGGATGACGATAGAGGATTACCAGCGGAATCTGAGGGGACAGAATGGTGGAGAAGATTTTTCACCAGAGTTCCTAGTATGGGCTGTCTCGGTCCTCATTTGCTTTAGCTAACTTTTTCTAGCAACACATTTATGACTCGATACGCAAGCGTGAAATCATTATGCCAGAAGAGCATACCGGCCAGCTAGGATTCGAATACGCATGGAAAGAGCTGCTTGTCCGCTCGCGGCTGTCAGGTCCGTGTAAAATTTTCTAAATCTCAAAGCGTTTACCACTGAAGAATATTTGCAGGTCGCTTCATGATGTGTAACTCCTCTCTTTTTGATTTCGACATGTTCAGAACCGTATGGAAGCCAGTCATATCTGCCATCGCCCACGCTTTCATCACCTTCGACGATGAATATGTGATCCAGCGAGCAATTTCAGGATTCCGACAATGCGCGACGCTGGCAGGACACTTCAATTTGCCGGACGTGTTCGACTTTGTGGTAGTCTCACTTTCGCAGGCAACCAGCCTTTTATCCGATAACCTCCCTGTTCATGTTCCCAACTATCCGGTCGTCGAGGTTGAACGACAATCTGTGACAGTTTCCTCGCTGTCCGTCAAATTTGGAATCAACTTCAAAGGACAGCTGGCTGCAGTAGTTCTGTTCAATATCGTCAATGGCAATGGCAATGCTCTTCGTGAAGGTTGGACACAAGTAAGATTATCTACTATCATTTCCATCACTTCGAGCGTCAACCTCTATGTAGATTTTCGAGATGTTCGAGAATTTGTTCATGCACTCCTTGCTACCGACAAGGATGCTACAGATGGAGGATTTCCTTGGCGGTGTTACAATGATACCCCTGCGTGGTGCTCAACCATCAAGGCCAGCTCCAAGGGGTGATGGGGGTTTGCTTTCTGCCCTGTCATCATACCTCATGACCCCTTATAGCACAAGCTCTGACAACCTCGTACCCGAAGCCACCGATCAAGAGGTAGAGAGCACATTATGCACCATTGACTGCATAGCGTCCTGTCGTCTAGACGAATTTTATGCACAGATTATGTGAGTCCATGGTGGAGGGGATAAGGCAAATCTTTTGACTGTGATCTAGGCAGCTAGAGTCGGAGGCCCTGGTCGCTGCCATTAGAGCCCTTGAGGCGCTCGCGCACGAGAGAACTATTGCCAGGCTCAAGCAAGAATCAGACGATGTCGCGAGCCCGTACAGCGGAGCAGTCCAAAGCGACGAAACGTATGTCCTACCGTACGACCCTGCTGCTGTCTTCCTTCTGGAAACGATGGTAAGCATTGCATGCCATACGACGCAGTGTATCGAAGACCTTTGGTAAGTCCTCACTAGCCCATATACACAGCCATGACTGAATTGTGTGGCAGGCCCGTGATTTTTGAGCATCTATCGGCACTCTTATCTGCCTCCACCCACTATAGTGTGTTGCTTATTGAGCGAGCTGTTGTCGCGCTTTTGCGCCTTGCGTTGATCCTTGCTCAAAAGGTGAGTGTATGTTCGATCGACTCGCGTCTAACGCCAACATAGTTGAAACGAAGGATGCTTTACGCGATCAACTCTACATATCCCTCGATTTGATCGCCAACCTACCGTCGTCTGTTGCCAACTCCGTAGCAGAACACGTAGTGGCGGGTGTGGGCTTGATCTTGCAACATAAACCCTCCTCTAGGTGTGCTGATTTTAGCCTCTCGGACAGAGCGCCAGGATTGATCGTTGCTGACGATCAACCTAGCACGCAGACCGAGTGGAACGTCATCTTTGCAACGCTTCGTTCAACGATCTCGAACCACGAGGCCGCTCGATCCACGTTCAACCTTGTTGCGAGTTTCGCCTCCGAAGGACCGGGTCAAAAAGTCACCCCAGACAACTTTGCGGGACTCTTGTCCACCATAGACGACTTTGCTACCGCCGCGGGGGCATCGATACAGTTGGCACCACCGAGGCCCCGTCGGGTACCACAGCAGCCCAGTGCAGAGTCGGTTGACTCTCTTTAGCAGCTGGCTCTTACTCACGCTCCGTTTTAGCTCCCCGCCCATCGATCGCGGCCGCAAGGCGATCGACCTCATTTTCGACCTCAAGAGAGTTGTCGCACCATTTGCCGAGTCTGCCAAGTTGCAACCTGGACAAGGTGAATCGGTCGCTTCGAAACCATCTAAGCTCGATGCTGACATTCTCCAAAAAAAAAGTATGGCGATCTTATTGCCTGCCGTTGTGCTCGTCACTGGCGAGACAGTCGACGAATCCATCCCGACTCGTCCGAAACACCGCCATCAATCAGCTGCAACGCCTCCTGCTCGGTCCTCAACTCGTCTACGATGCGGCGGACCATAGCCAGGTCGAAGAGATCTTCAACAGCGTGATTTTCCCCATGCTGGACGAGCTGTTGAAACCTCAGGTGTATTTGCTGGATCCGCAGGGCATGTCGGAGACGCGGCTGCGTGCGTCGACGCTACTGTGCAAGGCCTTTATGCATTTCGAGGTCGCGCAAAACCATCGGAGCGCGGACGCTCGGATTCTGTGGATCGAAGTCCTGGATCTGCTCGACCGTCTGATCAGCGCCGAGAAGAGCGAACAACTGGTACGTGCTCGTTCCTGTTTCGTCGCACCTGCTCGCGTTGACTGAAGCATATGCAGTATGAAGCAGTTTCGGAGTCGCTCAAGAATGTGGTCTTGGTGATGAATGCCGCGAGCATCCTGGTCCCTCCACCTGCAGCCGAGGACGACCGTGACGAGCAGCAGCGCACGATGTGGACGGCGACACAGGCGAGGCTGGAGCGGTTCTTGCCAGGATTCTTGGCCGAAGTGGTCTCCGTGCCCCAACGTAGCCTATCAGCGGACTCGAAACATGTTTCTAGCTGAGCGACATCAAAACAATTGTATTCTGGTACTATCCCTTACCACCTACCACTGTTCCGCGGTCACATTTTGTCACGATTTGTCACGGATAGTCACAGTGCTAGATTCAAGCTCCGGTTGCTCGAGTGTACGTACGGGATAATGTGGTTGCCATGTTGAAGGAAGGCGTCGGCCAGTAGTCATACTTGAAACTCCGCCTCGGCATATGTTCGGCGAGTGACAACCAGCGTGACAAAGGTCAACGTTCAACGTTCAACTTCACGATCTCGACAACTACTCCATCGTTTTTGTTCGTTCAATTGGAAAATGTAAGTATGGTACAAGAACTAGAATATGTGAAGTAAAATTGTGAAAGTGTTCTGCGTTTAATAGAGTGCCGACAAGTGGGTAGTCACATAGGCAATACAACATCTCTCAAGAAAGACTAGATTGCATGACGAGAGTATTCAGGGACCATCAGCGAAACTACGAACTACGGTTAGCTGATAGCCGACAGTAACCAATGGTGGGGACCGGTCAGGACGGACCACTACCCGGTCCACGGGTGGACGTCTCAGAAGAATTTCATCTTTGAAGGGCTGTTGTGTATGCGGTTAGGAATATATCTCGCTTCACCGAGACCCCGAATCGCTCACCGGACGCGCGAGTAAGCGCCAGCTATAATGACAAACAACGCAATCGGGTAGGCCAGCAGCCTCACAAACGTATCGGTGCGACTGGCAACCCAGTCAGACCTGCCCCCTCCTAGATACGCCGTAAACAAAAGAAGCGGGAACAGGATATACCCTGACAACCTAAGATCCGAAAGGCGCGTGAGCGTAACTGGAATGATGCCACGCGTCATGCGTTACCTGTGGTACTTCCATAAGAGCTTGGGCCTCATGCCGCCACCCCAGAAAGCGCCGCCAAACCACACGGTCGAGCCGCCCATCATGGCTTGGATGACGATCCACACGACGCTGATGATCCCAAGCGTCTACGGAACCCATGAATGCACAGCCAACACTCGAAGAGTGGCGGACGCTTACACCATGCCAAGACGTAAAATGTGACGCGCCATGGCTATTCTTTTGAAAGATCATAGCAAGCGTTCCCAACAAGATGATGGGGACGCCGAGACCGATCATGGCGATCTGGTGCCTCTGGAGACCGGCAGCCTTGGTGTGAGGCTGGGAGGTGGGCTGAAGGGTCAGGACACCTGGTGAAGAGGAAAAGGTCGATGAAACGCCAACTACGCGGTCGAGTGGTGAAGTGCTTACCATAGGTGAAGCAACCGATGGATAAGCTCTGGAGTAAAGGGTGGTACGTGAACCAACCAAGGGAGGCTGGGTCGTTGCTGAGGATGACAACCCATGTCGTTAGAACAAAGACCTGCGGAATACGGACTGTCAAACACGACAGGAAGCGTATAAACGGCACATATGCTCACAGCATATGAGACCTGTGCGACAAAACGAGGGGAAAACGGATTAAAACGCGAATCGACGACTAAGCGCCGAGCGTACCAATACGACGATATACGCAGAGCCATCGCCCCGACGACCTTCCGGTCTGGCAACGTCTGAACCCATGTTTGGTGCAGGTCGTTCGCCCTGAAGAAGTGCTTGTTGTTCGTCAATGGCGGAAGGGTTGTCTCCGTAGTCGTGGGCTCTCGCTTCGTTCAAGTTGTTTGAGGACATTGGACAAGTAAGTGAAAGTGGCTCAGGTTATTCGGATGCGGCGCACGTTATATATCACCCGTCTAAAGGCGATGTGGGCGTAGAACGGTACCTATATCGTTGTTCGCGTGAGGGGAGGCTGATTAAAGTGTTTGGGGCCCCAGTCTAGTACCCTTTCTTTTGTGTTTACTGCCGAGGATAATGGATATGACCGTGCACAACTATCACTAGGTTCTGCAACGAACATGTCACGTGACTGTTTCAAACGCGTGTTGACCGAACACTTTGGAAGGACAAAATCTATGGAAATCTAAAGTTATGTACAGTAAAAGGACCAATGGGCGGATCTACAAGGTCGCTTGATCATAGTAGGATGAGATTTGAATGAAGAGAGGACCCCGTGGAGTTTGCATTTGGGATCACAGCTGCGTCGCCTTCTTGCGCCTAGCAGGATTTTGTTTATTTATATTTGGGTGAACAAGCTTCGGTACGCCATCATGCATCATGTCTAAAGATCTGATTGGCAGGTGACTTGGTATAAGGTTATGAGTAAAATAGCTTTCTTTCAGCTTGGGGAAGGGTAATGGTGTAAACGACTTGGTGTTTCACTGACAGTAGGACCATGACTCGAACTAAGTATGTCAAGGATATCTAGGCAAGAGTACTTGCAATATAGTCGTCACTTCACATAGTTACGGCATATCTGACTTTGCGTCTAATAATGGATCAGAAAAAGGGCCACCCCCTTTGTGCTGGTAGCTTTCGCCTTGATACTGTACTGCGGTTTGGAAAGCTGTGCATTGTTGGGATGCGGCGGGGATTGTCACGAAAGTGGCGCTTTTCGTGTCACGTATTAATTAGCGGAGTACAGCAGGATGTAACAACATGGACGGTGATAGCAAGAACACAAAGAAATGCAGAGACTAAACCCTAAAACAAAACCTTCGTAGATGCTTGTGCGATCCAAGTCAACGGCATCAGTTTAACCGTGGCCACGTTCCCTCCTCTTTCCACTTTTCTACAACCTCTCTCAACGTCTCCCGATCGAACAACGGACGCTTCAGTTCATACCCAACAATCCTTTTGATCTTCGCATTGTTGTATGCAAGCTTGTGTTTCGATAATGCGTACTTGTCCATATATGCGGTCAATGGCGTGTGTGTGATGGGTGGGTTCGACTGCTGGAGCATCTCCGTCCATGTTCCGACGTGGTGCTCATTGATTTCCTCGACCAAGTCCTCTAGTTTGAGCTGATGGACAGTCAGCACGGCTACGCTATCACCAAACCAACACAGGCATCGTACCTTCGCCATCGTCGTCTCGAAATTTGAGTAGAACTCGAACGTCGTCCCAAAATACTCCGTTATCATCGAGCCCCCTTTTGCTAATGTCGTTTCCGAGTCATCTACCAAATTAAACAGCGGGGCGATTGGCTGTTCGTCTGGTGAAACCATCCCTTCCACCTCCTTGGCTTTGCTCTTCTCGTTATAAAAGGGTATCTTCTCTCCAGCCAACGCAATAGCCTGTTCACGACCCTGTTGGTTCATCCACACTGCACATGCCCACATTGCGCCTGCCACGTCTTCGACATGTACAGTATGCACAGGCTCCTTGCCTGGTCCCCAACTATGAAAGCTCGTCAGCCTTCAGAATATCACAAGTCGTGCCAAACCCACATCGTCTTCATCGGTTTTTTCATATACCCATATACTGATGCGACAGTGGTGACGAGGGGATCTTTAAATTGTCACATCAGAATCATATAACCAAAATGGCGGTATGTTTCTCACAGAGGCCATATTCCACGTACGGACCGTACGCGAAGCCGCATCGCAAGATGACGAGATTTAGCCTAATGAGTGTTAGCATACTTTCTTAAATTGATTTCGAACGGTTACCCTGGAATAGATGCCAACATGCGCAGTGTTTCGTGCCACCAAACATCAAGTGGTCTTACGGGTTTGACATCCTCTTTCTCGTCATGGGTACCCTTGTCGGAAGATTCATACACCGGTTGTTGTAGGCGCACGTATGCAGTCCCGTTGCGTCTCGCGGCCTCCAACGCGATGATACGGGCAACTGTGAACGTCAACTTGATGGCAATCTAGGATGTAGTGTAATGAACGGTAGGGTACAGAGGAGAAAAAACGCGACATACGACTTCCCCACGGTCGTGATTAACTTCTCCGGTGAGATCGAATACATACGAAAAAGGGGCCTTTCCCGGTGGCGGATCAAAGGCAGAGGCAACAGCGGCTTGCGTATGTTCAGATGAATATCGCGCGCCCTAAGGTTGGTGACTTACCTGGAACGGTGAGATTGGCTTGGCGATATTCGACGTCTGGCTGAGCTAGAACCTTTGGAAATTGTGCTCCGAGATAACTATGAGAATAAATAAGTCTGGTGTTGGAAGTAGAGCATGGTGCACTCACGTTGTAGGAGGGGACACAGAAAACTTGTCTACGATGCGTAGGTGCTTAATGATATTGAGCGACGAGAATTAAATGGGAGACGAAGGAAACATACCGACACCAAACGCTCACCCTCTGGAGGGACTAGCAGGGCGGCGAGCGCGCGGGAAAAGGTGTTGAGGCCACCTACGAGAGATCGGAAGGGGATCGGAGAGTAAGTTTCAGGGTGAGGAGGAAGACGGAACAAAAAAGCGCACCGAAGATGATAGCGCTTGGTTTCTCGCCGTTGCCAGCCATGGGTGGAAGTGGACGGGGGACAGACTGATCGGTTGTCACGGTGGTCCTTTATACGGCCATCGTCGCGGAGGCAACCTTACTCTCGGAAAAAGATTCGTGCATTACGTAAGAAAAAAAAGTCTCAGACTCGCTGCAATATGACCGTAATCTACTTGGACTCCGTCACACCCGCATTACTCTTCAGACTGCCGACGCCTCCAGAGCGAAGCGGAACCTGATCAATTACATTTCACAAGGCACCCAATCAGCACAAATATGTCCCTGACGTATCCCGGCGGAGAACACTCCGCGCTCTCAGGAGTGGTACCCTCCTATGGTCTCTCAGAGATCCTTGAGGTGCACGTACACCGACGAAAAATCTTTCCTGGCAAGGTCTGGCCGCCTTTGGATCGCTTCTTCATATATTCCCTTCGCAGCCTCGCCTAGAGGAAGTGGGCTGTGGCTAGCCTTTCCGATGTTCGTCGCGAGATCCATGTCCTGGTGTGACGGTCAGTCACTCACCAAATTCACAGGTACAGTACATCGACCTACCTTCAACATAAGCGCCGTAGCGAAGCCCCCTTCGTAGTCCTTCTCACAAGGTGGCGTCTTGTCGGGAAGCGAGGTCGGCACTGGGTTGTTGACAGAAGAAGCCCAACAGCTCCCTGTCGAGCTATTAATCACCCCAGCAAGTACTGCAGGGTCCAGGCCTAATTTCTGTCCGAGTAGCATAGCTTCTCCGACGACGATCTGTTGCACGCCGAGCACAAGGTTGTTGCAAATCTTTGCGCCTAGCCCCGCACCAGTCGAGCCACAGTGGATAATACGCTTCCCCATCAGTTCCAAAATCGGCCGTGCTTGGAGGAAAGACGCCCCTGTACCGCCGACGAGAAATGAAAGCGTGCCCGCTCGCGCACCGGTGACCCCTGTTATTGTATTCAATGGTTGCGGCGGCGATTACTCGAAGGACACCAACCTCCAGATACTGGCGCATCAATCATTTGTGCCCCTGTCAGGATGACATCGCTGGCGACCTGTCGCGCGACACCCACGTCCAGTGTTGTAGAGTCGATTAACAGAGTATTTTGCGCTTCGATACTCTTCAGCGCGGATATAATCCCGTGTCGGTCACAGTAGACTGTCTTGACCTGGGGTGAAGAGGGTAGCATCGTGATCACTGTCTCAGAAGAGTGTACAGCTCTGCCAAATGCGTCTACATGAGTTGATCTGCATGCCAAGCACAATTAAACCGCTGAAAGTCACCTACTCCTCTGGACTCTGGACGATATCAATGCTCGCGCCGGGGAACTGAGACAGAAAGTTCTGACGGAAGGTCACTGCACTCTCCGGCACTGCATCGCACACTGTGAAACGTGAATCGGCGGATTGTGCCAACTTCTTAGAAAAGAGGTTGTAGGCCATCTCCGAGCCCATGCGACCAAGCCCGATGAATGCCGTGCTCTTTGAGCGCACGACGCGATAGTCAAGCACACGAAGGGTCGGCCTCATTGTCAGAAAAGTAAGGGTAAAGGTCAAGCGAAAGATAATTTAGATCCGGAAAGCTAGTAACTGTCCCATGGATACCGAAGTACCCACGCGGTGAACTCTAGACCAGCAACGACGTATATCAGATTACCTCAGCAAGTATTAGTAGTTCCTGGTCTTCAAGTTGGTTGGCAGTTTGAGAGACGGCGCGACGACGCGATGCTTGCCGCAGCGACATCCTTTTTCTCTCGGACAGCGATATCACAGTCCTACAATATCGGTCAACAGAATGGGAGTCGGTCATCCACCCCAACCCCTTCAGGATCTTCGGCTTCCAGTGCACATGCTCTTCTACCGGCGTCGGTCAGAGTTGGTCTATGGAAGGTTCAAGGGGCCACACACAAGGTTACAAGCAAGCGGGTATCTGTCTGGACATTTGACAAGCGAACTGAGATGGAGGGCCTTGGCCCTCTGTCCAAGGAACGCGTCCTGGAGGTTATGAAGGCCGAGGTCATAGTTGTGCCTACCAGCATCGATAGAGAGCTAATTGCTTCGTCAGGCTGCTGCATTGAGCAAATTACGCCATCCATCCATCCTTGGTATGTCTCCTCAGTAATTACTATCGTTCCGCTAACCAAATGTTGTGAAGAGATGGTTGAGCCTCTTGAGGAAACTCGCAATGAGCTCATCTTTGCAACGGAGCCCATTCTGTCACCGTTGGATATGTCAATACCTCGAGGATCTCATTACACACCCCTTGTCGAACTCGATGAGATTGAAGTGAGCGACCGTACTCTTGCAATCTCTCTCGGTATGCTTATCTTCACCCAGATCCAAAAAGGCATCCTTCAGCTGTGCAAGGGACTCTCGTTCTTACATTCATCGGCAAAACTGATTCATTCAAACTTGAAACCAGAATGTGTCATTATCAACGAAGCCGTATGCGAAGCTCCTTGAAAAGGACCTTTCGATTAAAGCTGATTGATCGTGGCAGGGTGACTGGAAAATATCGGGATTGGGCATGACTGTCCCTCTGATGACTGCCGACGGGTCACCATCGCGGTGGGAGTTCCCCGGATTCGATGGTCGTATCCCATCTTACGTCCAACGTTCATTCGATTACATTGGTATTTCATCTCACCTGCCGTTGATTGCGCCAAGTTAAAGCATCAGAACAGCTCCGGAATATGCTTTGGATGAGGTACTCGTCACAGCGTCTGACATGTACTCTCTCGGTGTTGTGATATACGCTGTTCACTGTAAAGGTAAACCACCTTTTCAGAACCACGGAAGTCTTGGCGGTTTGCGCGAAAATGGTGGCCGCCCAGTTCCAGATATAGGCCACTTGGATACAGATGTGCAGGGTACTTATCTTCCTGGTTTCTCCCGTTTACCCGAGCCTGATAATGCGCACACTAAGACCTCTTAAGGTCGCTCATTACGCGAGGGTCCCAAAGTAGGCCAACGCCAGCCACTCTTCCATCTCACCCCTTCTTCTCCTCGCTCCCAATCTCCACGCTAAACTTCCTGGATCGATCGAATTTTACAGCAAAGACCCGGGAAGAGAAAATATCCTTTATGAAAGGTCTAACCAGTGTTTTGGGCAGATTCTCAGGAGCTTTGAGAATACGGAAGATATTACCATCGCTACTTGAAGAGGTTCGACCTTCTTAGTCTCGCCGTTACTCCAATATGTACTGAGAAACGTGGAATTGCAGATGAAAGACACGCACCTTCTTCCGTATATCCTGCCCAATGTTTTTGCCATCTCGAATATTCTGTCAGCTACTCAGTTTGCACAGCTTGTTCTACCCAGTCTTAAGCCGTTGTTCACCGTCAAAGATCCACCACAAAATATGCTCACATTACTGGATAATCTTGAGCTGCTACAGAGCAAAACTGAAAAAGGAGTATTCCGGGAACGTGGGTGCTATATTTCAGGCTTTCCCCCCGATGCACTGACGTCTAGTAAAGAGGTATTGCCACTTGTGTATAATGCTCTGGAGTCAGAGCATAGTGTGGTGAGCATTTCGGTCCAGTTCGCGTTGCATATATCTGATCTTGCTGTACAGGTCCAGGAACGGGCCTTGGGAGTAGTCCCCAACCTATGTGAAACCATTGATTATGCGGAAGTATCTGGTGTGTTGTTTCCCCGTGTAGCGGTATGTCTCAAGTTGAACCCTCACTATGGAACGCACTCATGTCCCCGTAGTTGGTATTTACCAAAACCAAACTACTCTCGGTGAAGGTTGCCACATTGGTTACCTTCTTGAGTATGGTGAAGACTCTTGATCAAGTTAGTCCACTCTTCTCATGGCACGGGGCATAGAATGAGAGTATTGTCAGACGAACCTGACACAAAAGCTATGTCCTCTCTTGTCGAAGATCCGTACCAAGGAACCAGCTGTGATGGTATGTCTCCACGGCTGTGCCGCCAAACATGATAGAATGCATCGTACTTTACAGATGGCTACCCTTTCCGTCCAAGAGGCTATGGGTTTTAAGGTTGATAGAGAAGCAGTAGCAACCCTGGTCCTTCCACAGCTTTGGTCGATGTCCATGGGACCATGTGAGTTAACGGAGGATGTCGAAGTCCCATCTGATGCTCACCCTCATTAACATAGTATTGAATGTCCAACAATTTCAGCGGTTTATGGCGGTCATCCGCAAACTCGGAGAGCGGGTTGAGAAAGAACACAACCAGTTCTTACGAGACTCTCAGCGCATAGAAGACCAATCTACACCTGCTAATGGTGTTGCATCGCCGAACTTTGACTCAGGTGTCGATTTCGTGACACTAGTGGGCCGTAACAATGCCAATATAAAGCCTGATACGGTTATTGATGGCTCCAAAAGCTGGGAAGATGACGTCTGGGGCAGCATATTTAATAGCACTCCTGAGGTTAGCGAAACCTTTTTGAAGCCAAAACCGAGTTTTGATGATCTCGCAGACACCTGAACAATCGGTCATGACACCCATGACAACACAAACCATCACTCCACTCGCAGCTCCACTCACCCAACTCCCCCAGACCAAATCGCTGCCTTCGTCTCCGCGACTTGCGACTGATACGACCTTTTCACGACCTCCACGACTTGGGGCGAAACCATTACCCTCGTCGTCATTCGATAGATCGGCCTTCTCGACGCATCCACAACCAACTCAATCACATCGCATGTCGGGCCAACCGTCCCAACTGCAGCCCGTCTCGTCCTATTCTACGCAACCTGCTGCTGCATCTCAGAAGCCCAATTATAATATATCGCTTGGTGATTTTTCAGCAGCGCCGTCCAACACTATTGCACCTCCTCCTAGCTATACTGCACCGAACTATACCCCCTCTACGACGATTATGCCTCCACACTCAATGTCATCTCTTCCGTTACAGTCATCGCCTCTTTCGATGTCATCCATGATGACGCCTATGCAACCTACTCGCGTCGTTGCCGCTACCAAACAGGTGACAAAGGACGATTGGGGTGACTTTGATCCACTCAGGTGATCTAGCTTAGATGTAGTCTATCTGCTCGTTTGCATTATCGGGTTCACGCAGGCCGGGATGCAAATATTACTACTAGACTGTAGCATTGGTCGAAGTTCCATAGTTTGTTCGTGTTTGAATTTGAAATTTGAACCGCAAGTGCTGTGGTATGCCGCAGAGTCGGTCCGTCGCCGTACCATGCGGTTATGTGTTTTGGACGTTGTCGACAACTGATAAGTAGTACCCCCTGCATACTAGTTTCGCTGGACAACAGACGCCTTTCATCAACCGCGCAACCGATATGCTAGGGGGTTCACTCCTTCCGAGCACGATTCCACACTCCTCTCGTGCTCTTCTAACGATATTACTCCTCATCAGCCCTGTCTTATCATTATGGCCCTTTTCTCCCAAACGATTCTCGAAGAACTCTCTCGTGGAGGCAGGTTCCATGGGGTTGGACGACGGAGACCGTATAGTTGCGTTCGGGGACTTCAATGGAGATCAATTGTGAGCGAACAAACCATTCGTCCGCCTCATCACTTGATTGAACCAGAGCGAAGCCTCGACGTGCTGACACTGGACCCGAGTCAGCAAGTTCTGTCCGTATACATCTGGGACCATAGTGAGCCAGTCGCTTTTCCACTATCTCTCTTCTTCACAATACTCCCAAGATGCGTTCGTTTTCGAGAAGCGCTCTCAACTGCGACATACGACGCCCATATACAACGTCATTCCAGGAGATTTTACGCTCGACGGGAAGCTCGACATCCTCGTCATGAGCGCACACTCTACAACCACTCTCGATATGGCCCTCTACAAGGGCAATCACGATGGCACGTTCCGTACGTACATGACATGCGCGAATTGCTCGGTTTGCACCTGAGGGTTTTCCAGAGTCGACTCCGATATCGTCGCCCTCTTCTGCGCATCCACAACCCATACTTGTCGATCTGAATGGGGACATGAAGATCGATCTGCTCGGTATGATCCCCTCCAGCCAGGGTTCGTCGAGTCTTTTGAAAGCATGGAGAAATACATGGAACGACTCTGACAGTCAACCGACACTGTTCGACCTGTGCGTTTTCAGTCTTCGGTCTCGTCATGGATCGTCTTGTGACTTGTTTCCAGTGTCGATCCCCCCTTCAATGGACCGCATTGCAAGTTGGCTTCTCCACACAGCAATGCGATCATCGACTTGAATGGGGATTGTCTTGCCGGTCTGTTTCGTCTCGTGGAAACAAAGAGTCATGCTCACGTTTCACTTTCGCAGACATCTTTCTCGTCTGCGATGAGGGGTCAGGCAGAAGGTCGTTTCAAATATGGGTGAATAGCAAAGATGCTGGATTTTCTCTCGCGCAACACCAATCGCTTCCGACTGGGGTCCAGGCAATTACTTTTGCTGATATTGGTAAGTCGGTTGACATAGATACGGACTATGTGCCAATGTACACGTTGCAGATCGAGACGGGACCATCGACATGGTGTTTCCGACATGCTCATACGTGTCGTTGACGACCGGCGTCGGTTCTGGCTGCATGATCAACATTGCCTACAACAAACAGATACCCGTTTGCCCTTCTGCTGGGTCGCGGACTGTCGATAAAGAAGGGAATCAACTCTGCCGACCGCCCGAGGCGCTTTGTATCGCGGATCCAAACTTTACGTTTGACCTCAGCACGAACGGAAACAACGATGTAAGACGAGTCTCGTTTGCGTGATCGCTCGCCCTGATCGTCGACGTTCTCCAGGCTTTCGTTCAGATCCCCTTCTCTTCCCTCATCAACTCCCCTTCGAGTTCTCTTCTCGTACTCGATACTACTTTCTCGCCGCCGCTCCCACTTCCCGTTCGTCTCGGGGATACGAATTTAGATGGCTTCCCGGACTTGTTGGTGATCGCCGCGACCGCAGACAGACACACGCCAAAGTTTCTGTTTTCCGAACCCTGTACGAGGGGTCTTGCAGGATGTGACGCCAACGGCCAGGGACGGCGTGGATTCAGGCTTCTGCAGAAGGGCGCAGAGAGTTTAGAAGCCGTGTACGATGCGCGCGGTGTGACATTTGTGGACATGGATGAAGACGTGCGTCGTTTTTCTAATCTTGTGTCTGCAATAGAAGATAACGCGCTGGTATGAGTAGGGGACGCTTGACATTGTCGTACAGAGAACGAGAGCACAAGGTCATGGCACAATAACGTTCATCCAGAACAATTTCTACTATGACGCGTTCTTCCTGAAGGCGATCGGTGTGTGCCGCTTTCTTTTTTGTACCGTGCACGCACTCATGGTTCGAACAAGTGTTGAATGGTGCGTGTAACAATGGTTGGTGCACCTTGCCGAATGGCTCGAGTTATCTTGTGAGTGTTGTACGCTCGTTGTTGAATTGGTCTCAACGCCAGACAGCCATTCGGCGTGAGCTATTCCGGAGCGTCATACAAGTATACCGTTCTTGACACCTCTGGCGAACGGTCAGCTGCCCAAGGTAAGTTGGTCAGAATGCCGAAGCAACCCGTTCGTACGCATTGACGTCTCGCCAACCAGTCGGTCAGCTCCCTCAAACGTCTTACCATTCTCTGCTCGCCCCTTATTCGTTCTTTGGCCTCGGTCGGACAAACAATTACATCGAGAACCTGTTCGTGGGATCCACGAAACATACCGGGAACCACTTCATCAACATGGAGGGCGTTATTCCAAATTCGCGTGTCGTCATTCATCCACCGCCTGGACTGAGCGAGGGACCGTGGAAGCGCGAGCTGTTTTTGCGGCCTGGACAGTGGATTCCTTGGGTGACGTTGACAGTCGTCGTGGCGACTGGGATATTGGCCGTCATCGTGTTCATACTGCATCTCAACGATAAGGTAGGTCTCACCTTATCGTTATTAACGATGTCGCTTAAAGGTGGACTCTTCAGCGAGAGGACGAATTGGAGAGAAGAAGAGCATCACATCACATCAACTTTGATGCGTTATAGAGTGGGCTACAGGACTTGCTATCTTACATACTACGGTTACACGCTGGCTCCTACTGAATACAATGAAACTACCGTCCTGGTTTCGCAAGCTCGACTACAAATTGGGTTTAAGCTTCCATTGAGCGTCTTTACCTTCGCCACCGAGTCTCTCGACCTTTCCTTCAGCCACCAACTTTTGGAGGTGCTGATTCACGTTCCCCGCAGCAGCCTCCCATAGTTCACGGGGGTACGCTGCATATATCTTGGAGACGATTTCCCAAGTAGACCAGGATCCTGAGACATCTTCTGGGGTCTGTTGCAGTATTTGGACGATCTGCGCTTCCCTCTCCATCCGGTGATCAATGTACGTCTTTATGACCTGTCCGCCGTTGTGAACCACGGGTCCGTGAGCGGGCCAGAGAGTGGTGTCTTTGTCAGTGTACGACAAGAGACAACGAAGAGTGGATAGATACGTCCCAAGATCTTCAAACACGGCGGTCCCTTGCCCGAGGACAGAGTCGGCCGTGTAAAGTACCCGTTCGGACGGAAAGAAGAGCGCGATGGAGTCCTCCGTGTGTCCCGGGGCGTGGATGACTCGAAACGTGGCATCTTGCGCGGAGGCGGCGTCAGAGACGGAGATGGGGAACGATTGACCGTCGTGCAGGTCGTGGAACAGCGTTCCGCTCGGACTGGGCGTGTACATGCCGGGCTGGATGGACTGAACGGCGCGCAGGAACCGCGGGTCCGAGAGCGTCGTGTGCGGGAACTTGTGTACCCGCGGGGGTTGGAAGGGAAGCGGGGCGTCAAGGGCGTCCCAGAGGCTCCTGAGGAGGCCCAGCACGGAGCGGAGACCGCCGACGTGGTCGGGGTGCCAGTGGGAGACGATGATGTCTGAGACGTGTTGTGGTGGGGGTGATTTGTCGGCGGGATCGGCGAGGCCGTGTTGGAGGGCAGATTCGAGGAGGGGGATGTAGCCGGGCCTGCCCTCGCCGGTGTCGATGAGCGTGTAGGGGGGTTTCTCGCCGACGAGATAGGTATTTGTACCTGGATAGACGAGTCAGTCGATGGAGGACGCGAGAGAACAAAGATTACCCTGGAGAGTGAATTTCCCTGGGTTCTGATGGTCGTCCGAGTCAGAGCATTACTTGTATATTAGGGGCGAGTGCCTACCTGGCCGAGGATGCGCACCACGCGGTCGCTCAGCTGTTTCGGATGGTCTGTGTTGGATCGCCAACGTCTCTGAGAATGTGCTTACCCGTACGAGGGATGCGAGCGCGTCGAGTTTCTCCATCCTGACTTGGATCGTGTCGACTCCTGTCCTTGTACTCGTCCAAGTAATAATCTTTCCCACGACTACTCTTTTTAGTATTGGTCAGCAATTCAAGTTGATCATGACCACCGCGACAGCAGCACCCGCAATCGACGCCGCCAGAATGGCAACAAGAAAAAGGTTCGTTCAGTTCTCGTCGTGTCGTTGAAGTGATGCCGACAGGCGCTGCAGGTCCCGTTCGCTCTCTCCAGACCAGTCAGACGGGCCACCACCATCCACCCGGAGGAGATCACGTTCGCCACGGCCTCGAGTTCAGCTGGGCCTGCCCAAGGTAAACGACGTCGACCCCGTCCGGCGAGCGTTGCGCGAAAGAGAGCTCGCCGCACGCATGGCCGCAGTCGAACTCGAAAAGGCCGCAAAACCAAAGGAACAGGAAAGCGCACAGGATTTGGCAGGGAAGCAGGCCGAGTTCGCCAAGCTCGTTGGCTCCCGCTCCGGGGGCGTTTACGTCCCTCCCGCGCGACTCCGGGCTCTCCAGGCTGCCGCCTCATCGGACAAGTCCAGTCCCGAGTACCAAAGGCTCTCTTGGGATGCGCTCCGCAAATCCATCACCGGTATCGTCAACCGTGTCAATATCGCCAACATCAAACAGGTCGTGCCGGAGTTGTTTTCTGAGAATCTCATCCGCGGGCGTGGACTGTTCGCGCGTAGCATCATGAAAGCACAGGCATCCAGTTTACCCTTCACACCCGTCTTCGCTGCCCTCGTCTCCATCATCAACACGAAACTCCCCCAAGTGGGAGAATTGGTCCTCACTCGACTCATAAGTCAGTTCAGGAGGGCTTTCAAACGAAACGATAAAGTAAGTCGTCCATTTGGCATTTCCCGGCCAGGCATTTAGAGTGTCGTTAGATTGTTTGTAATTCAACCACCACCTTCATCGCGCACCTCGTCAACCAAGCCGTCGCACATGAGATCATTGCGCTCCAAATCCTTGTCTTGCTGCTCGAACGCCCAACCGACGACTCCATCGAGATTGCTGTTGGGTTC
The DNA here is from genome assembly GCA_038090535.1 of Tylopilus alboater. NCBI lineage: Eukaryota > Fungi > Basidiomycota > Agaricomycetes > Boletales > Boletaceae > Tylopilus > Tylopilus alboater. The sequence continues at coordinate 21,071 of JBBPMW010000036.1, read as the reverse complement.
GCTCGTGAAGTTGGCGCATTTCTCGCCGAAAACTCTCCCAAAGCGAGCTCAACCGTCTTTGAACGCTTCCGTGCAGTTCTCAACGAAGGGTCCATCAGTCATCGCGTGCAATACATGATCGAGGTCCTTATGCAAGTGCGCAAAGACAAGTACAAGGACAACCCCATTTTGCCAGAGGGCTTGGACCTAGTCGAAGAAGACGAGCAGGTCACCCACCAGATTCAATTGGAGGATGATTTACAAGTCCAAGAGGGATTAAGTAAGTTGGTCGCTTCGTCGATCGGAATGCACACTCACTCGTTGGCGCAGACATCTTCAAATTTGACCCCAATTATCTGGAGAACGAGGAAAAATACAAGGCAATCGAAGCCGAGATCCTAGGTGAAAATTCAGACGAAGAGTCTGGTTCCGAGCCGAGTGACGAAGAGGAGGATGACGAAGAAGGTGATTGGCTCCCCACTTTGAGCAGTGCACTATACTCACGAGCCCACGTAGCCGTTGAAGAAAAAGAGGGTATTGAGGATCATACAGGGACTAACCTGGTGAATTTGCGACGAATAATATACCTCACCATCATGAATGCCCTGAACTACGAGGAAGCTGTGCACAAGCTGCTCAAGGTCCAACTCAGGGAAGGTGAAGAGGTACGTCTGTGGTCGTCCAGTCAATCATAGCATTTGATTAAGCACCCCATTCCCTAGATCGAACTCATCAACATGATTATAGAATGTTGTTCTCAAGAACGATCCTACTCCTCCTTTTATGGGCTCGTTGGCGAACGTTTCAGTAAACTCAACCGCGTTTGGATGGAATGTCTCGAACAAGCGTTTGGTAACTATTACCACACTATTCATAGATACGAAACGAACCGGCTGCGCAACGTTTCTCGTTTCTTTGGGCACATGATTGCCACCGATGCTATCTCCTGGACCGTTCTTGAAAGTATCAAAATGAACGAGGACGACACGACCTCCAGTTCTCGTATCTTTGTGAAGATCATGATGCAGGAAATGATGGAGAGCATGGGCTTGAAGAATCTCGCGGAGCGGTTCAAGGATGAAGAAGTAAGAGCTGCAACCAAAGACATGTTCCCGACAGATAACCCGAAGAACACGCGATTTTCGATCAATTATTTCACGAGCATCGGTCTGGGCGTGTTGACGGAGGAGATGAGAGAATATCTCAAGGTGAGTTTGTCTGCCACTGTGGGCCTCGATGTTCCTTGTTGAGGGTTGGTTACATCCAGAACGCGCCTCGTCTGATCATGGAGCAACGTCGCGCGATGCTCGAACAAGAGTCTTCGGATTCGGATTCGTCGGATAGCGACGGGGACTCGGACGCAGATTCCACGTCAGAGTCCGATTCAGATTCGGAGCCGTCCGACTCGGAGCCCTCTGTCGACGCGCGGCGCCGGAACCGCAGGACGCCCACGCCTCCACGTCGTGACCGGGACCGAAGCCCGGACCGTGACCGTGACACTCGCAGGGACTCGCGGCGCGACAGGGACGACAGTCGGGATAGAGACGATTCCCGCACGCCGCCTCCACCGCGGCGCTCTCCCTCGCCGCCCCCGCGGTACCGCGATGACCGTTCGTCGGGTCGGCGTGATTCACCACCTCACCGTCGGCGTGCCTCGCCCTCTCCCCACCCCAGGGACGACAACAGGCGCGACCGGGATCGGGACATGGATCGACGCCGGAGGAACGATTCGCGCGATCGTGACAGGGGTTACTCGAGGAGAGAGGATAGGTACGAAAGAGACGACCGGCGCAGAGACAGTTATAGGAATCGGTCCGTAACACCAGACAGGAGACGGATAGACTCGGAAGAGAGGGATCATCGCGATCGCAGGCGATGAACGTGGAGGGCTTCCTGTTGGGCTCGTTCAGATCGTTTGTTTTACTTGTAATATCTGCCTGTCGCTCGGGTCGTGTTGGATTGCTTATTCTTGAGGCCGATACTTTGAATCGCTGCCACCCTGAGGTCATTCCTAGACTGTTCTGAAGACAGTGCTTCAATTATAGGGGGTATCGCTACAGGAATTGGGCAATAAAACATCGTTCACGATAATCACACAGTCCCAGGATACGTGAGGGTATTTAAAATACATGTCAGTCTGCCATCACCAAGCAAGAAGCTTCCACAGCAGGCTCGTAACGACGACGAGAAGGAAAGTTGGCACTTTGGCCCCCGGTATCGCCGCGCTGGATCCCGGAACGGGAAGGAAGTGCTGAGCTTGTTCCTTCTGCAAGGCAGCCGATTCCTGTCATCGTCGATGAGCAACGTTAGTTTGACACGGGAATTCGGTTTAGGTACCTTGAAGGCGACGATCCCAACGAGGATCCCGGCAGCGAAGAAAACGAAGGCTATCAAAAGCCAAATGACGCCCCAAACTGCGTAACGATCAGAAACCACGCTTGTCAAAAGTGTCAGTGTCTAGCGCGATGACGAACCTTGGGACGGAAAGCATCCACAGATGCGAGCAAAGGCGGACGCATCCGAATTGTTCACTTTGCGCGAGATGGTATCGTCTGCTGGCTGTCAACACCCGCTAGGACGCAAGGGCAAACCGTACTGACCTATCACATCCCAAAGAACGTACAAATCCGACATGACGCCGATAAACAGGATCTAGAGCACCCGATGAGCGCATCGGCGTAAACGAACGAGAAGGGCGCTCGCCAAGTATCGAAGGGCTACGCCCTCTCCAACAAACCAGAACAAAACGATGAGGCCAGACATCCCGACGATAAGAGCCCACGTCCTAGGGCAAAAGTGAGCTGAATGCAAACGAACGCGAGGCGGACGCGTGACACGCACAACCAGTTCCTTCGCGCCCACCATAGCGTAAACAGGAAAAATGCCGCAAGCACGAGACACGCGATCTTGCTCGCGTTGGTATCGAACCCACATGCAATCAAACAGGCTCCGATGAACGAGGAGCCGAGGTATCCCGCGGGCAGGGTAATCCAGGGTATACCGCCAGACATTCGAGTCTCACCCCCCTCGTCGGCTGCGTGCGTAGGTCAGCGCTCGTCAATCAGCTCATATGGGGGTCGCATCACTGACGGTCCAGTTCCACAGAGTGAATGGTCGCACAAGTCAACACGCCGGTGATCGCATGGCTCATCTACGAACAATGCGTTTGTGGGCAGCCTTGTGGGTGGTACTCGAGCTTACCTCGTGGAAACCCACCGTGAGCAACCTTTGCAATAAGTCAGTCCATCAAACCGCAGGGTCAATAGTGCTCGTTCGACATACTTGAAGGGATAAACTAGACGGGCCGGTTAGCTGCGGTCGTAGCATAGGACGGGGAGAACTAACTTATCCAGCTGAGTATGGGTACATGCCTTGAATGCAATTGTCAGGTGCTCTTGACCGCGTTCGGATCCGGTCTGCAGGACGCTCACCATAGTATAGCTATTGCGATGACATAACAGCCAGCGACAATGAGAGTTGTCCTCTGCGTAGCGTTCGGCGTAAGCTGCGTGCGCACGTCTCTTGGGTACAGATAGTGCTGGTCATCAAGAAAAGGCATGTTGTGGTCGTGAAGAAAGATATTAATTACTGTGTAACTGCGCGCTCAGTCGAATTTAAAACACAACCAAGCACATAGACTCCGATTGGTCGGTTCAACCCCTGAACCAACATGGGAAGTCTTGGTCTTGGCCTTGCTTGGCTTATCTTGACACAAGTTGCGATTCGTGACAACAGGTCTCACTGCAGGCGAACGCTAACGAGCTCTTTGAAGATTAACAGCGTACATGATTCCTCGAACAGAAAACTTTGCATTCATTTGCTGTATATACTAGGTCCAGCTTGTCGGTCACTCATCCCACTGAGATCTCCACACCATCATCTGTCCTTTGTGATCACTCCATCCATAAACAGTTGAGCCGATCGGGTCCGCATATGGTTACAGTAGCAATCGGAGACTCAGCATCAAGCCATGCAGGCTTATGGTGGGTATGCTGAGATGCGAGCGGAGCCGCATCAGTGGCCTTGGAGTACGACTTCAATAATCTCTGACCGGAAGGCACGATACTACGTCGGCAAGGGCAAGGGTTGCACCAATTCCTCCAGACGAAACCCTTTATCGACCTTGCGTCTGGTGGTGCGTTGAGTTCTCTCTCCTACCGTGCCACGCTGCCACTGCCTGCCAGTCCGTTCGTAATCCTCATGTGTGCCAGACAACCCGTTCCATCAGATTTTACAACTCGGTGGACACTGGAAGCTCTCTGTTACCAGCATCAGTTAAGCGACATTGGGGGGAGTGAACTCTTCGATGCAAGTTGAGTGTCCTGCTCCAATCCTACTGTAACTGTGACATCTTTCGGGTCGCCAAGAAAGTCGCGGCCACAGTAGTTCCCCACACATGCTACATTGTCTGCATTTCTAGGACCAAACCACCAAAATCTCAATGGGTCATTAAAGTCATGAATTCCAGAATTATATGATAATGATGACACTACAAGAACAACAGACCAAGGGTGGCACAACAGAGGATATAAGTAAAGACGACACGTGTTGCAAGGGGATATAAACACAAATCAGAGCTCGTCGTCGTCGACGTCCTCGCCTCTCTTTTTGCGTGCCATGCGGTCCTTCTTCGCCTGTACAGAAAATCCGCAGTCAGCAAACATGATTTCTGGCAAGATCCATACCAAATCTAACCTTACGAATCTCAGAAGAAGTAAGTTTCTTGGTCTTCTTGCTGTCGATCTTGTTACCCATAGCATCATATTGATCTTCCTCTTCTCCTTCCTTCTTGTCAATCCGAGCGCCGGATCCTTGTCCTTCAACCCAGTTGTGACCAGACGCCTCAAGACGACCATCGCGCATGGCCCAGACCCTATAGCATATTGGTTAGAGAATGTCATCCAATGCATGAAAGTGGTATTTACTCAGTGCAGATGGACTCAGAGAAGTCTCTGTTGTGGGTGATAACGAGAACACCACCCTCGAAGACCTTCAAAGCCTCAATCAGGGCAGCCAGCGACTCACGGTCGAGATAGTCTGCGCACGATATTAGTTAGCTATATTTTACTTCAGAACGAATCAACATACTGGTTGGCTCATCCAAACACATGATATGAGGACGACGCCATGTCGCAGCACCAAGAACGATCTTAACCTTCTGTCCACCGGACAGGCCGCGCATGGTGTTGTGAGACACAAACTCAGGTTCCAGACCGAAGTCAGCAAAGTGCTTCTCGATCTCACGACGAACAAGTGGGCGAAGCAGACCGAGGCGCTGGGCTTCGCGCGTGTCGACCTCCAAGACTTTCTGTAAAAGGAAGACACTTCAAAATCACATCGGATATCATGTTAAGTAAATTTGACCTTCTCGAAGCCACGCTTGACGAGTTCATCACGAGGGACCCAAAGGTTCTCGGAAGAGCTAAGACCCTTGAAAGAGACCTCGTACTCGTATGACTGCTTCAATTTCTTGCGGGTAATGATCTCGTCGATCTGTCTCTTTTGCCCCTCGTGGACGTAAAGAGCACCATCCTTCATCTTCTGTGCCTCGGCTTCGGTGATTTGACGACTAGCCTTGCTCATTTCTTCCAAGTCCTCGCCGGTCTGGTAACGCCAGAGCATGTACTCGAGAGGTGTCTTGTCGAGATGGTGGTCGATGTGGTGGAAGGCGTGTTGGGCAACGTAACCGATCACCAAGTTAGGGTGCTTCCAGATTTCACCACCCTTGTTGGGTTCCATCTCTCCAGTGAGAAGTTTGACTAACGTCGACTTTCCGGAACCGTTGGGGCCAAGAATAGCGACACGGGAAGAGAGTGAAACTTGGAGAGTAATGTCGTACAATTGCTGGACGGGTTGCGAGGGGTACTGGAAGCCAACCTTGCGCATTTTAAGCAAACTCTTTTCCTTGGTCTTGACACCCTCGAGGAGAGGAGGATCAGGGAGCTTGAACTTGTAGTCCTCAGCAGCTTCAAGAGTGTAGTACGTCTTCGCCTCCGGTACTTGCTTCACAAAGACCTCGAGATTGCCACGGTACTTCCGAATCTTAAAGCGGTTGAGGTGAAGAACGTCGGTGATGGTGTTGTTGAGGAAACCGGAGTCGTGAGACACGATGACTATGGAAAGACTTAGCCAATATATCACTCCGGGTGGGGGAATACGTACTCGACGTGCAGTGTTTCAACGAGACGAGATAGTTCTCGAGCCACGCAACGTTCACCACATCCAAGTGGTTAGTGGGCTCATCGAGGAGTAGAATGTCGGCTTTGAAGAGCATTGCTCTGGCCAGAGCGAGCTTCATTTTCCAACCTCCGGACAAGCTACCGATGGCATGCTTCTGGCGCGCATCGTTGAAACCCACTGAGGCGAGAGTCGCGATGACCTCTTCTTCAGCAGCAAGGACACGTTTGTCGGATAAAATGAATTGCAAAACAGAAGTGTCGGCTTCGCTACCGTCGATATCATGCTCGACGTAGAAGGTACGGACTTCGTCGGGGGAGGGGAAGCCCTCTACCTGACCATTGGTGATGGCTCGCATGAGAGTGGACTTGCCAGTACCGTTCTTTCCGCAAAGACCGTAACGGTGGCCACGTTTGAGACGAAGAGTGGCAGTGTTGAGAAGGATCTTAGCACCGTAAGCGAGGGAGAACTGACAGTTGCACAAGTCTTCGCCTTCCTCGTCTTCATCGGCAACATTATCGTCATCATCGCCCGAAGAGGCTGAACGAACAGCCCACTCCGCCGTGACAGAAACTGGGTCAGGGGAGGGAGCAACGAAAGATAGGTAGGGAGCAAGGGATTCCCACTCCGAAATATCGAAGTTCTTGGCGTTCACCAAGTTTGCAGCAAGGCGAGACACATATGTAACAGTAGCGTCCGCGAGCTCAGGAGCGCTCGCGCCGAGCTTCTTGTAGACAGCGGCAAGGGCTGAAGTCAATTGAGAAGGCTCGGCAACCTTCAGAGGAGGAAGATCGGTTCCGTCACCCTCAGGGACCTCGCCGACTTGACGAAGAGTCGCGATTGCCTTGCCAACGACACCACGTGCTTCGGGGTCACCGATCGAGGTCTCAACCTTGATGAGACCCGGAAGGAGCTTAGGCAAGAAGGGGCGAACGGTGACTGGAGAGTCAACGAGTTTGGACATGTTGTCGACGATGCTAAAGTTAACATGAACAACTTTGATGCGATCATGTATTACGTATGATTGACTTACACTGCAACTTTGCGTTTTGTGGCGGTGAGCTTCTCATTGAGACCACGAGACAACAGAGGAACCATGAGAGAGAGCGTGGGAGAATCTACTTCAGAAACGAACGTAGTGGCCGAGAGGAGTTGGATAGTCTTGGGGACCTCCTCGACCGGATTAATCAGAGCTTTGATAAGAGCCGGAATAAACCGTTCGATGTCCTTGTTAGAAACCAAGGCACAAGCCTTTTCAAGCGAGTCGCGAGCCGCCTTCTTCACGTCGGCCTTGGTATCCCAGATGGCCTCGGAGAGGACGGGAACAATGTCAGGCATGAGGCGAGCAGTCTGAACGGGAGCGCTGGTGACGAGCTGGTTGAGGATAACCAAAGCGCCAGTCTTGACCTGCCATTTGCCGGCCGTTTTGATCTGGTGAAGGAGAGCAGGAAGAAGAAGGGCAGTAGCCAAAGGATTCATTGTGGCAGCGAACTCCCTGACAGCTGCCACCGCCGCGGTGCGAGCCGCAGACATCTTGTCGGCGAAGCCTTCGATAAGGGAAGCATAGAGGCCTGAGTCGATAAAAATGGGCTCGAGAGCCTTTGTTGCACCAGCCTTGGCAAGCGCAACAATAGCATCGGCTGCGCCCTCACGAGCAGCCGGCGATTTTTTGTCAGAGAGCGCTTTGAGAGCGGCCTCGGTGAAACCAACTGCGCTAATAGCAGCAGAGCCATTATTTTGAACAGCAGAAGCGAGCGCCTTGGCAGCGGCGTCGCGGGAGGCTTTGTCCGCAACGAAGAGGGCAGCAACGTCAACTTGACCGTCGACAACGCCCTTGAGCGAGGCGGGAGAAGGAACAGCAGGAGCGGTAGCAGTAACAGCGGGCATTTCTAAAATCTGGAAGAGATGAGACGAAGAAGACGATGGTTGCGCACGGACATACCTATGGATTGTGTAGAGGTAAAGGTAAAAATTTCTTCTATGTTCAAAACGTAAGAAAAGGCTGAACAAGGAACGCTCTATTACGCTCTATAGTCTATAATGCCTAGGAGGAGGTCAAGAAACAAGCAAAAGCGAAGGAGGACGACCGGGGACAGACCTCTATGAGGGTAAAGAAGAAGAAAAGAAAAGTGAGTGGGGATGTAGAAGAGCGGCAGTCGGTGAAGTCCTCAGTAGATATACGCGCTATCACAGTCGGACTTTGAAAAAAAAAATACCGGATGCCGGTGCAAGGAGCGGTGCGGAACAGCCTCAGCCAATTGTGTACTCAATACTCAACATGTCTATTATTCGATGAAATGAGATAAAAACATGGCCATGTGCGACTATTCCCTGTCATCCAACTTGGCGAAGCTTAGCGGCGTGAAAGCCTGTTCGGAAATTAATCAGCATGTGCGCCACACGTTGTCAATGACAAAAATCAGGATGAATATGACATACATATCCTCCTCCCTCGTAGTGTTTGCTGTTCGCCTCGACCCAGTGGAGACGAAGAGCATGCAAAAACGCCGAAAGACCCTAAATTAGGTAACACCGATCCACAGTCATATACAATGCACGTTCTTCAAGATACGTGTACGCACCTCCATGAGACACAAAACACCCACAGTCAAGGTGAACCACAACACAACCGTGAACGCGATTACGATGATGCCATAGATTCCCTCCAACCCTAGAACACCTGCCAGCGTCATGTTCCACAAAACTTCAGATAATTGAGCGTGGGCCAAGGAAAGTGCCCACAACCGCAAGTACGAAGCGGTATGCGAGATACAGCCGAGGCAGAATTCAATAGTATGGATGATCTGATGAATCACAACCTCGCCGAAGTCGTGCTGTTCCCGATAAGATCTATCAACGTCACAATACCCACAAGGAACGAATCACTCACATGTTCTTCTTCCATTTCTTCAATGATGACCCGTCCATTACCTTCTTCCTCAATTTCCAGAGCCTCGTCGGAGCTTTCGCGAGGACCGTCATGATGACCAAGCCCCACGTACCCTTGACCCTGAATTTTCTGCATCTCCTTCCACAGGAAGTACGGCTTCATGCATAGCATCCAGGGAACGCATACGACAGCAAGTAGAAGCAGGACAACTTGTACAAATCCTTGTCCGGGATATAGTTGACTCTTTGGATCGACCGATCCAGGGGATAGGAGCATCGCAATCAGCATGTTTAGCAACGATGGAGGCTCGGTCGATGCCTTCGACCAATCGATCGTCCATTTGTAGACGATGCAGACGACTAGATATCCAAAAATTGACTGGAGGAAGATCATTTGGGGAATGAAATTTGCGTAAATGTCCAACGGGCGCTTGAGCTTGATGTGATTGGGCAGTTGCAGGCACAACGCAAATGTCATCTGAAATCGTGTCAATCTGGGCTGTGTAATAAAACCAGCGAGGCACATACATGAATCACCCCAAGAATAATCGCCATTTTCATCTTATACGAGTTCGTAAATATCAGGCCATTGTCCGCACCATGCCAGGCTGGGTCCAAGCCGAAGGGATAAACGTGTCCGTTCGAGATACCATGAACGACAGTCCCATTCCCTTCTGGGAAGTACCATCCAGAGTGCCAAATGTGAAGCGACTTGGAGAATATGTCATTGTACATAAGGCCGGTGTAGACCGAGAATAACCCCATCAGAAGAATAATGTATCGCCCGCTAGATGCATGTCAGCGAGTCACACTCCGCTCCACGATGCCCAATTACTTACAAGAAGAATAACGCTGTAATCTGACACGGAGAAGTGAGTCAGGAACACAATTTCAAAGCTATTACTCACCTCCCCGAGACCACCTTTCGCCCACTCCCTCTCGTTCATGATCATGTAGAGAGCAGCAAACAAGATGATCAAACCATGGCCAATGTCACCGAACATCACAGCGAACAGGAATGGAAAGGTTATGATGGCAAATAGACCGGGGTTAACTTCTTGGTAAGTCGCAATGCCATAACTGTCCATGATACTCTGGAATCCTTCCGTGAATTTGTTCGTCCTGTTAAAAGTAGGCGGTGACTTGTTGGTGCGAAGCTCATGCAAGATCGGCACCACACCGGTCCCAGATTGCTCCTAGAAAGCAAATTAACCGACTATTACACAATGACGTGCAACGACATACCGTGGCGTGTCCAAGGGCAACTTGTATCCTGGCGATATCTCTTGTTGGACACCATCCTTCGGCTACCAATGTCTTCCTTCGCGCGTCGTAGTTGAACAGATTCATCATCTCGTAGATCACCTTTTCCTTCCGGACGACATCTTGCCATCGCGCAAGATTCTCCCCGATTGTCACAAGCTCGGTGCGCCTATTGGCTCCGGTATTGTAGAGGATGGTCTGAAGATCCTCTAGACGAGCGGTAACCTCACGGAGCGAGTCAGAACGCTTGTCGGCATTGGCGTCGATGGGATACAAAGTAGCACCCATCGACTCGGCAACCTTGCGAATCTTTGCGAGTAATGCGTCACCATGCGCAAAGATAATGAACACGTTCTTGCGTGTCTCAGAGCCGGTCGCAGGATCAACAAACGGTTCCACGATGTCTGTATGGTTCATATAGAGGTTGCCCCTCAACACGCGCCAAAGAACGCGCTCGAATGTTGGGATACGAGCTCTATCGATAGTTCCCGCAACGAACCTGGAGCACGAATTCAGGAAAAGAATAGATACGAAAAATATGCACGTACTCCAAATCGAACTGAACTGTCGACGAATAATGGTTTTCGCGATCATCATGTTGGAGCAGAGGGGCTGAACTATCATCGAAGGAGGTCCTGATATCCGTCTGCTGCATTTCGGCCTTGACGACGAGTAAGTATAGTGCAGGCTGCGATCTGGTGGACTTGCCTTTTCAAAGAAGCCCGCTGTCTCCCTCAAGACATAGCGTGCCTCGATGAGCTCTTTAGTACGCTCGCTGAGCAACTTGTAACTCTCGTTCATCTGCGTAAGCCTAGTCTCGTGCTCTGCTAACGTGATGGCAAGCTCGTCGAGGGTATGTGCTGCGCTCGGTCCCACAGTAATAAGAGGTGCCGAGTTGTAAAGAGGACGGATTGGTATCACATCCTTTTCCTTCTCGATTTGAGAGGCGAAGAAACGAACACGACGGGCCATGTCTTCGAATCTCCTAATTTCACCGACGAAAGAACGCTGGAAGGGATTCACGGTTGGGTTCAACTAGCGAAAGCGTTCGTGAACGAGCATCCAAAGAACAATATTATGATACGAACATCCTTGAACTGGACATTTCCAAGCTCCCCAAGCTCAGCAACTGTATCATGAGCTACTTCAGTTGGTATATAGAGCTGCACCAAGCTCATCTGTTCCGAGCCTAGATTGTTCTGTTAGTCTCGGACAATATTTTAAACACTTGAACCGTACGAAACATCGAGGGATACCCGTCTCCCATGGTCGTGAATCACGCTAGGAGATGGATACAAACAAGTTCCAAAGAGCGAGAGCAATAGTTCTACCGAGTAACTGAAGCTGAGCTGTCGTGACCAGCGGTGATGCTGTTTGGCCATGTTTGGCAGTCAGACAAGTCGCACGTGCCACAACAGGTAACCTGGATCCAACAAGCAGCTGCCACTGAACGAATAGCTGCGCGATTGAAACACAAGGAGGTGTGATGACTACACAGCGATGGGCATGCGGTCTGATGGTGGGACTGATGAGTGATCACACGTTATCTCATCCGATACTTGGCATCGTAGTCTAGAGGTAACTCAAGAGCATATATCCTACATTTCTGATCTTAACTGTTTCAAGTGGACCATGTTGTGTTTTCTACGTAGCTTCCAAATTAGCTGTTTATGCCGGTGAATGGCCGTACATAGACGGACAGCATCGCGTTGTAGAGTTATGCAGTTCAACTTGTGCGGCATGCGATACCTACACGGGCAAATCCAATGGTCAAATCCTGAGGTCCACGCCATAGTATGATGAGTTGGGAATATGAATGGAAAGGGAAACGAAGAGATGCAAGGAACGTGGAAACAACCGCTAACAACCATTCGCAGTGAGCAAAGGATCGCCAGCAGTTCATCCCAAGCATCCTGAGTGGCCCACCTCCGAAGCATATGGTAGCCGTCTCAAGTTCTGATCGAAACCATTTCATCGACGAGTTCGTCCTCCACTTCCTCTACGGCATCGGCGGGGGAGACGTAGTCTTCTTCTTCTTCTAGCTTCAGCTGTGCGATAGTCGCGAAGCCCTCTTCAGTCTCGTCCGTAACCTTTTGGGTGGTCTGGTCACCAGGATCACCAGGGGGTTCGGAACATATGTCCATCCGCTCCTGAGCTGCCCTCCGACAATCACATAATCGGACAAGGTTCATCTCGTGGCTTGGATCACCCAAGATAGCGCGTGCCCGTTCAGCAGCAAGACCTTTCGACAATGAAAGATTGCTTGCTGTAATGGGACCCGCGACGACATGTTCATGAACGACGACCGAAACGCTATCGTTTCGTCGGAGTTCGGCATTACTCTGACTTTTTCTACAAGGAAAGAAATCATTGTCATTTCTTATCAAAGAATGTCGGTGGGATACTTGCTGAAATGCAATCCTCTTGCAACCCCCTGTGGCAGCCCAAACCATCAACTCCGACACCGGATCTCTCGGAAGGGTGGTGGTTAGCACTGCCAACACATCACTCATCACCAATTCAACAACCGAAGCAGTCTTCTCGAAGTTGTATGCGCTGTCAACAAGGACTGCGCCAACAACGCTCTCCAGCACGTCACTCAATGCTTTGGGGGGATCGTATTTCCATCCCTTGAGAATTGCATCTTCGGGCGAGAGGGTCTCGAGGAGGGGCACATGTCGAATGATCGCAGTGCTAAGCTCAACATTGTTAATGAGCAGATGTTTGTGTAGCCCGAGACGGTTGACAGCGACGGATGCGAGGGTAGGCCCGCAGACAGCACGGGAACGAGCGGCAGAGAGTTGACCAGATGTAGCATATGGGAACTTTTGGAAAAGATGGCGCATTATGACGAGGTCAATCACAGCTAAATTCTGAGTAAGCATCGTAATGGACTGCTCTGGGGAGGTCAGTCTTACCGTCACCAAGAAACTCCAGACGCTGATATGATGATCCCGAAGGCGTAGTAAACGATGGGTGTGTGATCGCCTCGACGAGCAACTCGCCACGATGGAACTCGTATCCTATCGAGGCCTGCAGATCAGCGAAAATCGGTGGTATGAGGGATGGTTCTGGGGTTCGAGAGTAGCGAAGCGACCACGGAAGAGTACCACCCATCGATAACCCCAGTGCGTCGCCAGTCCGTAATGCCATGTCAATGCCCCCAGTCAGGAATCCCGCTCCAAGAGTCGCCTCCATGCAATCCTGCAAGCTTCGACGGGGATACTCTCTGCGTACCGTGTGCTTTGCCCGCGTTAGGCAATCTACCACATCCGAGTCCTCGGCTATCGTATACCTCCATGCATGTAGGCTTTGAGCCTCACATGTGAGAAACCTCTCGAGGCCAATCTCTTTGGCACGCGCTAACAACGTGCGGTTTGATATACTGCTCTGACGAAGCTGAGAAAGCTGTCCTTCATGTCGATGGGGGAACTTGTTCATGATGTGAACTGTGCATGTGAGCTTGAGTACAGAGTCTCCTAATGTCTCCAAACGTTGATTGTTCCATGCGGCATTCGTAGTGGGGAGAGTAGATGCCTCGATAAGAAGGTCGTCGTCGATCGGGGGTATTCCAAGCTGTAAACGCTCCTCTCTCGCCCGATAAACGTCCGTCGCGCGTCTACAAATCCGAGGAAGGAATAGAAAAGCGCGGTAGACGGGTTGGGCAAAATGCACTACCCTACACGCACCCTGCGGGACGATTGAGCCGACGGGTGCAGTATGACGTTTGTATTTGTCAATGTCTTGGTGTTTGGATGCCGGACGATAAAGACCGGAGGGAGCGCGAGGAAGACTGTGGATCTCAATAAGCGGACAGTCAGTCGGAACGAAAGCTTCGCGACTTTTTCTAGTCCACTTTTGCACGAAATATTCGTGATACGTCGTACATGGAGCCTCGCGCGAACCCGGAGGTGGTACAGATAACGCGGTGAGATCGTATCTTATGTTGTGAAGAATCTGAGCACGGCCATAGAGATTACAGTTCATAACCATTTTTGTACCGAAGTCCTTTTCGGTGACTCCTCCCCAGTTATACGTGCCGTATGGCTCGTTGACGACGCGTTTCACTGCCTCGAAATCGATGCAATTGTGCTCCGTAAGGGGAACGAGGAAGCATGTGATAGGCAGCGTGATTGGACGGCCGGAGACACAGAACCAGATGCCCATCTTGGTGTATTCCTCAAGCATCTGGAGGGTTTCCCATTCCTCCTTGGGGTGAAATACAAGTTCATCCGTACAACGCATGGTTATGACGTAACCTTCGGTGGAGAGTTCAATTGCCGGTAACTCGGAGCCAGTCACGAGCCCGGCAGAGTCTTCTCCATCGATTGAGATGACATGCATTCGCAGTCTTGGACCCAGTGTCCATGGGTCTTGAACAAAGACGTTCATGATATCCGGGATTTCAGAGACATCAGGAAGCTTGAGACCATCGGCATCATAATCACTCTTTCCCTTGGAGCCCGTCGACGGAAGGAGGTAGTCGTCGAAGACATCGAGTTTATGGAGTGCTTTAACAGCCATGAACGCGACTGCACGTTTTGCTTCGCGCTTCGAGTTCCGCGTGGGCCCTCGATATATGAGGTGATCGACCGGGAGAGGAAGACTTGATGGGAGTTCTAAAACAGCGGCGTAGTCGCCGCTATACTTCGGCATCGAGGGAGGAGTGTAGGCGTCATGTGGAATTAGGGAACATAAATAGTTGACCAGCCCGATGGCAGAGCCATAGGTGAGCACTGCCCCGGTAGATGGAACGATATATCGTTCACGCGCCGCAAGATCTTCGGGATCGTCTTCTTCTAGCTCACCCTCTTCAGAGTCCGACGATGATTCTGGTGAAGCAGGACGAGTGGGATTTTCCCGAGCTTGGTAGACTTTCTTGAGTTCGGGCTCGATTTCTTGGAAAGTCTTGTAACGGTCGAGATGAGACGTGTGGCCAACTTGTGCCATAATCACGAAGGTAGAGGTTTTGGTTCGGGCCCTTCCTCTGGATTGGACGTAACCGACCATATGATGGAGTGGATCAAAGCGTATAACAAGATCACAAGCCTATCGAACGAACATTAAAGTTTTACCAAACAGCAAAAGACCCAGGGAGACGCACTGGAAAATCTAAACCTTCTTCAGCGACGGACGTGGCAACCACTGGACACAGAAAATCAAGACAAAATCAATGATGTAGTACGACAGTACAAACAAGAAACGCACGCAAGTTTAAACCGCCTTCCTCAAACGATTTCCGGAACAACCTAACTGTATCTTGCTGCCTTGCCAATCCCATGCCCTTGATGTTCACTCCTGATGCTGCGCTCGCATTAGAGCCTCCTTTACTCCGTGTGCCATGTCCACCGCCGTGCCCGACAAGCTCTGCGCACCGAATGCGACCCCTCAGTTCAGGGATCTTGGATAGTATTTTGGCAAGGCAAGCAGCAACCTGACGCTGCTCCACAAAGACAATGCCGTGGAATGTAGGGGTGTGGTACGCAAGGAGGATCTCAGTTAGAGCCTTTACCTTGGGAGTACACCAAGCAAGCGGGACAGGGATTGGCACGGCAGGTGGGGAGGTGGAAGTGTCTTCGAAAAATGGCTTGAAATCAGAGAGGATGGAGTCAACTTGCTCAAGGGCAACAGGAATCGACGGGGTGTCTTGATATGCGGGAGGATTATCGATGTCCATACCATCTTCTTGAATTCCAAAGGGATTGACAAGATGATTATCGGGAGTGTCGAATTCTAGAAGGAGTTGATTGACTCGTGTATGCACTTCGTGATATATAAAGAGGTCTGCGGAGTAGGGGCCGAGGCTGTTCCGAGTGACATGGTACTTCATATGTAATTTGTCCCATGATAGGTCAACATCGTCGCACTGGAAGAGTGACAGAGTATCCCAAAGAGTTGGATTTAGATAGAGATAGTTATCAGGTGGAGGGAAGTATTCCTTAATAATCTGTAGCAAGCAAATAAGCATCCGCTCGGACGATATCGGAAAGTAACAAAAATACGTACTTCTAGGGGCCGCGGCGAGTTTTCGAGTAGTTCGGACACGTGCTCGCGCACGGCAATGACAGTGGCATCCAGGTTTTTCTCTAAGGTCAACAGCGACCCTTCCGCGTCCTTGGGATTCCAAATAGGCGACGCCGTCATGCCAAATACCTTTGGGCGCTCAGTGGGATGAACTTGAAAGTATTCATGCATTATGCCATTGTAGGCATGGTTCTTGCGCGTGTGGTGACACTCGTCGAAGATGATCAACGAGACCTAATCCAGGCGGACAGATTAGCAGGACGCCAACAGGCATTGGCAAGGATGGCACACTTTGTCGATGCTCCAATGTGAATGTGTAAGGACATTGAGGAATATCTGGGCTACGGGCATCGTTGAGAACGAGGGGCTGGTCGCCGCTATGTAGTGTGACCTCACCCGTCATGACGACTACGTCCGCTTTCTCAAACGAGCTCTTCCAATTCGCTCTGTCTGAAAGCTCCAAATCCAGGCTTCCGTGGAACTTTCGCACCCTCAAAGGGGTCTGAGAAGTGATAAATTCTGCCTGTTGTTCGACGAGGGCCACCTTTGGGACGAGAAATACGACGACTTTGCTGACAGCGCTGGGTTGTAAAACGATCCATTTGATGAGAAGGATGCTGATTAGGGTCTTTCCACTCCCTGTGTCGAGGGCAGCGATGATATTGTGCTCCTGGGCGCGGCGAAATATTTCCTCCTGGTACTTGCGCGGGAGAATGGCTTCATTGACGGTGACGGTACCCCCCTGGGTAGTCGTCGTGGCCGTCGCTCCGATATTCGTCGCTGTCATCAAGCAAAAGCGATGAGTATCGGAGTGTCCTGCTTTAATGCGATCAGAAGAAATCAGTACATTTCTGAGTTGGGAGAGCAGACGAATTTTGCAACGCCGTGGGTTCGTTCAAGTCCGCGTCGCGCTCAAGATTCTGAATACAGCCTTCCTAATGCAGCCGGTCTCTGATTCACTGTGGGCGCGCAGCTTCCATCATGGCGGTCAACCCAAACGAAGACACCGAATTGTGAGCACTACATTTGCTGTCCTTTCCGATCCTCATACACACCCGATACCCCCAGCAACGACGCCCTCCGCAAGCATGGCATCCTTCCACCCCGAGAAACATCACCGCCGACCCCATCACCCCCTGCGTCGCCGACACTCCACGAAGCCCTGGAGGACCTCACCACGGACGAGCTACGCGCGCTAGAAGAGGATGTGGCAGACGAAGACCTCCAGCGAACAGTAGACGCATTCCGCCGCCAGCGGCTGGCTGAGGAGCGCAAGGCAGTGATGCGTGCCCGCTTTGGGAGGGTGTATCCGATCGGCAGGGAGGATTACACCAGGGAGGTCACAGAGGCAAGCAAAATTAGCGAGGAGGACGATGAAGATGAAAAGGGAACAGGGGTAATATGCTTTCTTTACAAAGACGGGTGAGCAATCCTCTCCAAGGGCCATGTCATGTACCAGGCCAACCTCGACCGTCTCGCAGTATTCCGCGCAGCGACTGTACGTTTAATCATGTCCGGGATTTAGCTGTGAGATATCCGCGAACCAAGTTCGTGTCCATCGTCGGCAACAAATGCATAGCAGATCTACCCGACAGCCGCATACCTATGTTTATTATTTATCGGAAGGGGGAAATCAGAAACCAGCTTGTAGCTTGGGGTGCGGACCGTGAAAGGCGTCTTGAAGGTGTGCTAATTTTCCATTTCCTCCGCCACTATTCACTCATCCAAAAAGAACTCGAGGCAATTCTAATGTTGTGTGGGGCCATCGAACCCCCTGAACATCCTGTCCGAAGTAGAGGAAGTGATCAGATCGATAGTTCTGAAGAAGAAGAAGAAAACGATCCATCTTCTCGTATGCGGTCTGCAGCGACAAGGACGAATGCACAAGCTCCGACGAATGCACAAGCTCCAAAGAACATTCGTGGACCACCGAGAAAGGATGATTCAGATTCAGAATTCGAGTTCGATATGTAGAATCTTGATCATAATGAATTCAGACTCACTATCCGTGCATTGTAATATCATTGTGCAGCACTGGAAGGATTTATACAAGAATGGAAACAATCTCAAGCAGTAGACTACTCAGCATTGAAGGGAGGCAGAGTCTGCTGCCTCCCCTTTACTGGCCAGAATTCAGTCATGTTCTTGGCCGTCCATATCCTTCCACCCCGCACGACAAACCTGATATCTTTTGTCTGGCGGATGTCACCATTAACCAAATCAAAGCCCCCAGGGAAAATAACGAGGTCAGCAAGTTTGCCTACAGACACCGTGCCGAGGGACTCTTCAAGTCCAAAAGTCGTTGCTGCAGCGGAAGTTGCAGCACGAATGACCTAAATGACAACGATTTTAAGACAAGCACGGCGATGTGAAAAAAAAGTGAATTTGACCTCGTAATTGGTCAGCCCTCCGGCCTTGGCAAACGCCATTTCTTGATGATACATGAGTCCCAATGGGGGCTCTCCGTGTGCTCCAATGTGGGCAGACAGTCCGCGATGAACCATCTTGGCGACCGACGACGAAACGTTAAAAAGCGCTATTGCTAACGAGGCGCGTGAGCCTTAGTATCAACAGACATTTGAAGGCAACGAACAGTTTGCGGGGCGGCTCGTAGACTCGGACAACCCTTCTAGAATGTCGTGTCGCGTAAAGCGTCTGAGTCTAAGTAACGTATTATGTCCAGCTGTGTCCGTGCCATAACGCTGCGGTAGTACATACTTTGGATCATTAGGGATATCTGTGGTCGCCCAGAGCAACTGTTCCCCCATCGGTCCTCCATAGTCAACGATATGCGTCGGCGTCGATCCAGTTCCACTCAGAGAATACAGAGTGAGGAGATCGTCATAGAGTACCGACACAGGAATGTTGTGTTCGACAGTCGTCATCCCTGGGTGTGGCACGTTTAAATCATCCTTACGGCTCAAGCATCCACATACCATCTACAATGTATGTCAAGTCCCAATCGAAGTTCATACCCTAGCCAATTTGATGTTTTAGTCGCATCGTCGAAATTCATAGGATAGTCACTCACCCCCTCGGGCACGCAGGCCATGTTCATCTTCCTTGCTTGCAGCAACAAGCGCTGCCTGGACGCCCTCGATGGCAAGTTGTAGTTCTTATAAGACCAGCTCGCTGGTCCACCCTCGGCTTTGATACGGGTGAGGGCTTCCTTTGCCTCTCGAGTGGTTGCAATATCGAGATGGTAAGAGTAATCTGATGCACCATAGATAATTTGACCTGTGTGGAAAATCCTGGGTCCGATCATGAGACCACTCTCAACTCGAGCGCGTTCAATGAAGCCAAGCGAGTTGAGCAGGCTTGGGCTGAAAAGGGGTCTTAGGGGAGCACTACGAACGACTTCAGCTGACAACGCACTTGTGCATCGTGGTGACCCCGTATGCAAGGAAAGTTTCCATCTCCCAAGAGGTGGCGGGGTATTTGACGTCCGTCCCTGACCAATGGGCATGTGCGTCAATGAATCCCGGAATGATGTATCCTAGTAACGTTTGACATGTAAGAGCCATCGTCATTGGCTGGGAATACTCCCGTGACTCACCACCATCGGTCTGGATAGTCAAAGCTCCAGCAGGAACAGATACTTCACCGTCTTTGCCTACTGCATCGATGAGGCCATCTCGGAGGACAACCGTTCCACCACCGATCATGTCCCGATGAACGTTACCATGCTCCATGGTAAGGATTGTAGCATTCACAAATGCAACAACATCTACACCGGAAAATGCGCGGGCTTCACGACGGAGCCTCGCAACCTCCGGTTCGTATCGGACGTCCACATCGGTGACGTCCAACAGATGAGTCACGCAGTCAACTCCGAACGTCCGGGTATCCCCTTTAATAGCATGTGAGCATTGAGAAAGTCGAGAAATAGGGAAGGTATGCAGGTAAGGTCCTAAGTCGCAATAAATTGAGCATCACGGCAAAAAGATGGAATCATAAGTCTTACCCAGGAACCACCCAACGACGTTTCCATCACTGCTCACAACCAAATCATGGCCACCATCCAAGCTAAGCCTCGCTAGCCCCGCTGGTGCCTTGCCTGGCTTACTCCACAGGTCCGTCGAAGAGGTCACCTCGGGAGCGTAGTAAACTTGCTGGAAGTTCACGAATGCCGCTCCATGAGTAGTATTGGAAAACACCAACTCATCCAACGAATGACCATTCGCAAGAGTCTCTTCCGCATAACGTCCCCATTCGTCGGCACCACGAGAGAGATCTACAATGAAAACGCGATCAGACTGGTGGACAAGAAGTTTGTCGGGAGATATAAAGTTGAGTTTCAGTGCATTGTCAGAGGAACTGATGGTAGTGCCGATCTTCCGAATATTCGTCACGGGAATCGAATTAGAAGACGTAGTTTCCGTGGGCAGAGTGACCTCGCCAATCCAAAGACCAGGTTGGGCGGTAGCGACAACACTGCCAGTGAGAAGGTCGCCGCTCGTCTTGACAAAAGCAATTGTGCGAACTGCTCCCTCTCCATCTGAAATTACGGGACTAAAGTATCGCCCCATTGGAAGACTAGTCAACTCGTGTGCGTTTCCAGTACGCAGATCAGCAATCTCGAAGGAGGAGAAATGTGTATCCGACCACCGTCCGTGAACGATCAGGTAACTGTTCCCACCAACGAAAGAGGGTGAGTAATAGGCTGCTCCTGCATGCGCAACAGGTACGCGTTGTGCTGTGGATGTCGACCCTAATGCCTGAACGTATGTGACACCAGC
>JBBPMW010000035.1:0-39993 GCA_038090535.1 Tylopilus alboater | reverse complement strand
GGAAGCAGAAGTGGCAACCTGCTCAAATGTGAATTCAAAACTTGATCCAAACCGTTAAGAGAACGTACAGCGCGACTCCCATTAACATTAGCCTTCTCATGTCTTGTCGACTCGGATTCTTGAGGGAGAATGAAATTGGGGCGTAGAGTGCTCTTGGATATAGAAAGGGAAATTTCTCTGACGGAAGTTGCGGGTGGAAGTCGGTGTTTCGCCCTCGGCCGGTCCTCAGGACTCTGACTTGAGCTCCGGCTCCTGCTCCAGCTTCCCGAAGACACAGAGGAGATACTCCTCCCACGTGGAGGTGCTCGAGTCGTGTAGCTTCGATGGGATGAGGCCGGAGATCTTGACCTATTCGCTCTTCCCGACGGAGTCTGGCTACGAGGTCGTACAGGGCTAGAATGACGGGCACCTTGTTGCGGTGAGAAAGACCTCGACCGCGAGCGACCCCTAGATGAATGTCGAGTATAGACAGAATCGGGGGTCCTTGAGCGTGATCGGGAAGGAGAAGAGACTCGCTTTACAGGACTGCGAACCGGCTTGGGAGGCAGAGGATGAAACTCTCTTCTTTGCCAGCTGAAGGAAAGACTCAGAATAGTGTAGAAAGAGGCGAAATGATTGGGGCATACTTGTTCAAAGTGTCATTATCGTTGCGCCTGTCGCGATCCCACCGCCGATCATGTTCTCGGTCCTTGTCTCCTCGCTGGCGCTGTCGGTTCTGATTATTCTTCTTTCCTTTCATTTTTCCAGGTCCACCGCGGCCGCGCTGGTTACGGTAGCCTTGATCTCCACGAGAATGCCAATTGGGTCCAGGTTCCCAAGATCGATCCACGTCATCTTGACTGTCTGGAGGCCGTCGGTTCTGGTGTCGGTCGCGCTTCCGCGTGTCCCAACCATTGTCACTTTGCCACCGACGATTTCCTTGGGAACGATGCTCCCTGTTTCGGTTGTTCTCCCAGCCTTTGCTTCGATTCTCCTCTAGCTCCCCTCTTCGCCAATCCGAAGACGGAGAACCCCACTGAGGACCATCATCGTGGTTGTCCACCGAGCCCCAACCCTGTGAGTCGTTGCGGTGTGAAGCCGAGTGTCCCTCGACGGAATCCCTCGACGTCCGGTCCCTACTACCGCCTTGAACGTCGTTTTCATGATAAAATCGAGGCTTCCGTTGGTCGCCATCCCTTGAATCTGTGGCATCATGACTATCTCTACCACCCCGAAAGTGGCCGTCAGAGGTGTGCGGGTGAAAGTGGTCTTGTGAGTCAGCATGGGATGAAGGGCCATCTCTGTTCATGACGTAGGTTGGAACCGGCCTGTGCGACGACGGGATGTATGTGTCCGTATGCTGTTGGTATGATTGAGGTCGCGAACGCCCGAAAGCGTCCGTCTGTGCATCGTCCGCTCGTGAGAGTGCCATTTGAGCCAATGCGGTGTCGTCGTCGTTGCTGACATATTTACCGCGCTTACGCTTGGATCTGTGTTGAGAGGAGTGCATAAGCAAGTAGATGTGGTGCGCTTGACTTCGAGTCGGCGGGGAAGGGTATGGGATGAAGAACGAGGCAAAAAAAAGTGTGTTGGCCAAGCCAAAAAGGGTCCCCCTTGTGGTCGAGGACAGAGACGGTGTGCACTCGTGCAGCAAATAGCAAACAAACGCTCAAATCACAGACACTTTTGGCAAGAGAACGACTGAGAGCGACAGACGGTGAAAAAGAGCAAGAAATGGAGGAAATGATCAGCAATGCCCTTGGTTTGAGAGAACCACGAAACACGACAGGACTTACATAACAACGACAAGTGAAGTTCAGCAAAGATTTGCAAGCATACCAGCACTCAGAATCCACCTTTCTAACGGTCGCGAGCAGCTTCAGCTTGGTCTTGGTTGTATGCCGCAGTGTGGGGCCAGCGACCCTTCACGTGGTGGCGGGTGTCAAAGTGTGGACAAACGCCAAAACACACAGGGATACTTCACAACCGTATCAAACCCGGTCCTGGCAAGGCGGAAATGCCCAGCCCGGGAACATGAACTAACTGTGTCAAAATGGTGGTAGTCGGTTGACTGAGGAAGCGTGAGCCCGTCACATTTATCATAAGAAATTCCCAGCTGCTACGTGACTTGAGCTTGGTTGGTGAGTGCGATCAGCAAGTCGTGGCGCGGGTGGGTCGCCGCGAGGAAAACAATACTAGTACTACTACATACTTTAAAGACAGCATCATATCATACTACACTATCCGCTTCATTGGTTTATACATTGTGCCAGTCGACTCTCTGAACCAGCCGCGGTCCCATCCTCCCCACCGTGCAGTATCTCCATCGCACGTTCTTGATGCTGCATAATGAGACGAGCAAATTGTAGATTGGCCGAAGGATGCATGCTTCTTCTCGAGGCACGAGCATTCCGCTTGATGATCGAAGTGGCATTTCGATACTTGGAATGCGTCGCCAGGCCGCGAGCAGGGGCAAACAACTGCGGTAACACTCTCAATAGGGTAGTCGTGGCAGATCTGAAAGGAGATCACCTTGATCGTTGTATCGATACCGCTGACGGCCACGAGCGGAAGAGTAGGATGTCCTTCGATGACGTTCACAACGCTGTCATCTCCTTCCAAGACGTCGACTAGCTCGCCAGACGATTTCTTCCATATAAAAAAGTTGCCGTCATCCGAGCCGGAGGCGACGTACTCCTCGTAAGGGGCCAGATAGTTCACTGTAGATGAACCGCCAATCATCCACTGCGCACACATGCTAGCTTTTCGAGGCACTCACCATCTTTGACCGTCTCAACATTACAATGCCCGGAGAAACGCATGCGTGGATAGATCACGGGAGTGTCAGGGTGCATGTCAGTAGCCCACTCGTTTCTCCCGTCGTCACTGTCCTCAGGCTCGTCATTATCTTCACTATCATCGAGCGAATCGTCGACATCCATTTCTTCTTCATCGTCTTCCTCAAGATTTCCGAGGATCCCCTGCGCTTCTTCACCGTCTCTGCTATCATTAAGCACCTTCGAAGGCAATTCGGCCACACTTTGTTCCCCCCTGTGTGAATTTGACGGCAGAATACACGACTTCCTGTCGGCTGGATTTGCACCTGGCTCGTCTCGCGTGGAATACAGGTACACTGCATCTGAATTGAATGCTGGGGCAAGCTGAATAACGATAGCAAATCGATCATGCGATGCGCTTACACAAAAGAAGCTGCCAAGATGGGCCGTCAGCACAAACTAGAATCGATCGTTTCCTGATCGCGACAAACGTACCTCATGTCCATTCCAAGCCGACATTTTAGCGCCAGTGATATGTTCGTATCCCTTGGCCTCTCCTGGCGCTCGAGAATGTCGACAGAAACGTCGAACACATGTTGTCACATCATCAACAGCCGGTGACATTCCCCATTCCTCTTGCAGGTAGCGGCCTATGTGACGTCGATCAAAAAGGTGAGCCTCGAAAGCAAGTGCGTAAGGCTCGTAATCTTGCGACGCAGTTACAGTACTCACGAAAGGCGATTCACCACCTACCACGAACTGGTAAGGGGTCAGTGGGGAGAGTGCAATCGTCGAAAGTTCATGTGGAAGCCTAACCAGGGGTGCAGGGCAAACACCCCTTCCACATGTGTGCGGCGTTCGAAGGTCATGTTGACGGACTTCCCCATCCTAGAGTAGCAACTTGGTTCAGTGTGTGAAATCTGGTAGACATAGGTACCTACTTCTGCTACTGTTAGGAAAAAGTCGGGACTATCCTCTGTGATGACGCGTTTGGTCCTCTTAGAATGACAACGCAGGACACGGATGCATGCTTGTCTGGTGGAGTACCTCATTTCGTTGCCTGAGGGAGAACGGCCAACTGACTCGCCGACGTCAAATACGCGAACCTGCCTGTCACCCGCTACAGTTGCACTAAGAAATGAATGAATATAGTAACGGTAATCATGCAGGAGGATGAATGATTCACATCCTTGTGGATGAAGGTAGCATATGTGCATTGAATACATTCGCGCTGTGACCTGTGTCAATCACAGTCTGGCAAGTGAAAGGATATTCGTTCTGGGTGTCTGACGAAGGATCCATTCGCCATACCCGCAGCCTGATACAAGATGTCATAAATAGGAACAACGGTCATAAGGGAGACTGACTGTTGATCATCCCCGCTACTGATGAGCAGCTCCCCGTCCTGCGCCCAACTCAGGGCGTTCACGCATCTTTTTGAAGTGGGCCAGAGGTCATTGAAAACCTAGGGACGACATGCATACTCACCCAGTATGGCCATGAACATCACTACCGAGGACGTTAACTCTATCGAGACGTCGGGCCCATACATTACTGGTCATTCGCCGCCTCCAGAGCTGTGATCTCGCTGTCGATGGGGCTATTTCATGGGGAGGACTGGGCAAAGTTGACTGATACAGGGCCAAGGGAAGTTCGTCCGCATCCATTAGCAACTTTCCTTAGGACACACTGGTCGCTGGAAAGGAGGTGATGCAAGTATTGGTTGTGGTCAGAATCTAACGCGCGGGGCAGGGAAGATTACTGTATTCGATGTCATTCTCGGAGTTGCCAAATCTACGACACCAACATAGCTCAAGAGCTCCGAGTCGAGGTCGATCCTATATTATGTAGCTATGACCGCAAAAACTAACATACTTTGCACGTTCATCACGTTGTAAGTATAGATAGATTCATTACCAAGAGAAAACTGAACATAGTGGTAACAATAGGTGTAAGTGCCATTTGAAACTGCACTCCATTAGATCAAGCACATCACCAAAGGGGTACGGAATCTACATGACAAGTGGAAGGTAGCGTGCAATACAACTCTCATGCAGCAGTGGCGAAACCGATAGCATTCCTCCCCAGGTCGTACACCGTGAAGTACCGCCTGAGAAAGACGTCACCTGGAAGAAAATCAGTGTACATTCTCGTGCAGTGGTATCAGGATTTTACCGATGATCCAGAGAGCGCCACCCGGCAAGTTAATGTCCATGCCAGTGAAGGAAGATATACATGTCCCTTGGATATTGAGGACATAGTCAGTGCCCTTCAGGGGGTACGGCTTGCCGTCGAAGAAGAACGTCAAGTCCGGCAGCGAGGGAACCTTGGAGCAGTCGATTACATATTGGCCATTCCAAGAGCGTTTGGCACCGATTTGAGTGTTCAACATCTCCGCCACGTCAGTAGGGAGAGCAATCAGGGAGGTTCCTAGGAAGTTGAGCCTTGTCTCCGAAACAAGAGGGTACCCTGAAGCTCACCCGTGTCAATAGCGGCACCAGTGTTGTCGAGTTCGAGAACATCATTGCCAAAGGCTACTTTGTCAAGCTCGACCTCCCAGTATGCCTTACGGCGAACAGGAGCATAACTGATCTTGCCAGTGTAACTTGAATGGTTGATTCCACCAAATACGGCCTCACCACCATCCTCATCTGAAGAACCGAGACGGAAAGAGAATACAGGCTCGTCAAGAAGACCCTGGTGGATCATGTTGTAGAACGGTGGGACTATAGCGTTCACTGAGATGGTGTTATATCCAAGTCCCAAAATACCGTCGAACCTCGTCAAAGGTCAGGCTGAAGTCGTGTGACAAAATATAGTGTACTTACTTGCCAAAGGCAAAGGCTAGTCCAGGCTCCTTAGTGGCCTCGGCGAAATCCTGGTGGCTAATGGTAAGGTCTCCAATGACGAGCTTGTCCTGCGAGACATATCCCTGCATCGAACCAGAACCATATTGGATGGAGAATTCGGAGCCATTGGCCTTGTATGAAGACGAATCGCTCGAATCATACTTTGCATGGAGGAAGCATGCAATGGAGTTGCAGTTGACGCTTGGTACCCAGAGGTTGCTTGAACTACAGGTGGAGATGAGCGAAGAACGAACAGGAAGGAGGAAAGTAGAAACCCAGTGTCAAGGATAACCTTGAAAGATTGAGGTGGCGTACCGAGGGAGATCTCGGTGTAGTACTGTGCGTTCATGAAGTCTGAAGGAGACATTTGAGCGCGGCATAGGATGATAAGGAGAGAGCCGCTTACTCGAGAGGGGAACGTCATGGCCACCGTTGAGCAAATCCTCCTGCGTCCAGAAAAGATCATCCCCCTTGGGGCTGGGCCGCACGTTGCGACCAGTACCGCCAGCACCGAAAAGGGGGAGCTGTTGGTAGGGGAGCTGAGAGCCGTACTTGTCTGCGAGGTAGGCGGTTTCGAGGATATGGCCCGGAGCAACAGAAGGGAGCTTCTGTAGTTTAAGTTTGTGGACACCAGCGGAGGCGAACGGGAGCAGCAAGAGTGTGGCGAACGCAGAGAGGAACATGGCGGGCTGAAGAACAACTGCGGCACCAAGTCCAACTGTCCTTTAAAGGACCCCGGAAATCAAACCCACGCTCAATCCGGAAACCCCCGGATTCACTCGGAGTCAGTCTGACCATTAATGCTCCTCGACGACGACGACGACGACGTTGATGATGGTTGCGCACGACGTGCCAGACAGCGAGGACGTGCCCCTCTCCACCATCGAATGTCTCATATTCGCCCAGGCCGTCTATGAGCACGGCGCAGACGCTTGGCAGTCTGTATCCAAAGTGCTTTCAAAGCACCCTGCACTCGTCCGTGCGAAATCTTTCTTTTCCCCCCAAGTCTGAGTCGCCTCCCGTTTATACTAGCGATGTATAGTTTACTCAGTGTATTATCTAGTCCTGTCATCAAATCTACGTCCGTCTCATGAACGAAGCGTCGCTCGAATGGTAAGACACAAAGTCCCTATGTTGCGTCTTACTCATCCGGTTCGCCAGCTCAGACGCGAACAACAAACCCCATGGTAAGCCTCCTCTCCACTTCAATCACATGTACTCTGACTCGCATTGGCACCGGTAGCCTCTCTCAATCTGGCCCTCGCACAACGCCACTACTCTGCGCGTCTTGTTCACCTACGCGACTTGATCGCCGCAGAGGAGGTCAGGTTCAAGCAAGTCATCCTTATCCGTCTCGTTTTGACACACATTCATTCAATCACCGTGCAACAGGCGCATCGTCGCAGAAATCGACGAAATACGCGGCGGCGCTTGGGATGACAAAATTAGGGCCAACCTCGCTGGCAATGGTAACGCGAACCCCAGTGACGTGGCAGACTCTCAGTCGCCCGTGGAACCGATATCGGTAGGCCTGCAACATGATGTAGACACCCAGTCCACATTCAGACACCTTGTTATCCTTAGGAGTCATCACAACAGAGTGCAACAGTTGATCTCGCCTCCACTGACGATCAAAGAACCTTGTTACAGACTCCTGAAAGACATGATATCGAAGTTCACACGGTCGACGACGCTGCAGAGCAACCCCCTGTGGAAGTGCCACCTGATGCACCTGTCGACGAACAGAACGTCCCTGTCGCCGAAGATGTCATACTTGAACCTACACCTGCGGACATCACCGAGATTGCTCCCGAGGAGCTCCCGACAGCAGAAATTCCAGAAGTAAGTGAGCCGGTACCCGAGACCGCTCAGATGGACGTCGAGGAAACCGCCGTTCCTCAAGAACCTGACAAAGCCAGCGAAAACTCGCAGCAGCGCGAAGGCATGTATCCTTCTTCATAACTCTTAGACGCCCTTTTGATCCCATCACTTCAGGTAAACGCAAAATTACAGACTCAGAAACACTCGAAGAAAGTCTACGAGAAAAGAAGAGACCCCGGGAGGAATCTTCATCGACAGACATCGATGAACAAAGTATGTGACGCCAACTTTGCCACATTCCGCTCGCTCATGTTTTGTAGCTCCTCGAAAACCCAGTACGGCGAACAGCGAACTAGCCTTTCAACACCAAACGCCACCATCCGTTCCCAACAAGCGTTTCCAAACCGTAATTGGAATGCTTCACAGTCAGATCTCGCAACATCGCAACGGCAATATATTTCACAACCCTATCAAGAACTCGGAAGCCCCAGACTATCACGACATCATCAAGCGGCCAATGGACCTCAAGACTATCAAAGCGAGGGTCAAAGATGGGATTATCTCGAACTCGCTCGAGTTCCAGAGGGACGTCTACCTCATGTTTGCGAATGCCATGATGTACAACCGTCCAATAAGTGATATATACCATATGGCTGAGGAGGTAAGTACGTGGTCTTTTAACAGTGTTCTTTCTTTGATCCGAGATATTCTACAGATGATGGCTGAGAGTGAAGTGCATATAAACACGTTTCGGCAAACCGAAGGATTTATACGTAGCACTCGTTCCTAACTCTGTCGTTCCTGTGTGCACAAGACAGGCCACTTGGTATCTGCCTGTCTATTTATTAGGAAACAGAGACACGAGACATTGATGCTAAAATACAAAACAGAAGTAGGGGGGAAGCAAATATGAAAGTATTAGAACCAAGGATGGTAGATCTCCGACATTCTCATGAGTTGAATCGGATTCGTAGCAGTTGATATGAGGTTGGTGACCGTCTGTATGACCGGTGCGGTCGGCGGTGTGGACACCAAACCAATCTGCTCCCAGTCAGCTGGTACCGAGTTGGCGCACTGGCATCACTAACCTGATCGCGCTCGAGCTTGCATGCCATTATTTCAGCACGCTTGACAACACCGTCGATGTTGGCCGCACAATTCGTCCGGAAAGAGATGTCAAACGTCCATGGCTGACCTCTACCGTGCAGCCAAGTCATGACTTCATCGCGAGCGAACAAGCAAAGTTGTTGCTCCAAACCAAACTGAATCTCCTAGTCAATGATTCTCGAAGTTAGGGCGTTGATAATGCACACTTACGTCGGGTTCTGTGAGGCACCGGGCGATGACCATGATGCCAGATGTAAGGACACCTTCAGTAAGGAGAGGCCCAAGGAATCTTTGCATGTTCGGCGTGAACCGGAAGGGAACCGCATCGTTGGACGCAAAAACGGGGGCTTGACCAGCGACACCGGGGAGCAACTCGCTCATAGCAATTCTGCCAGTTGAACGAGACAGGTGGAATCGGGACGGTGACCTGCTTGTAAGGCAAAAGACATATGTCATGAAACTCGTGGCAGCAATTTGCAGAGCAAACTGTTTGCGCATTTTCCAGAGGTCTACAGGGCCACCCATGACATTGAGCATATACTAGAGGGGGTCAAAATTGGAATTGACAAAAGCTGTAATTCAACAGGCAACAGACCTTGGTAAGGACGTCGTCCGGAACGAGTTTCGCCACAACTTCGTCCATAATATCCTTCCGGAAAGTGAAGTATTCTGTCTTGCCGGGCTAAGAGGAATAAGAAACTCAGAGGAAGGGCGATTTCATTGAATACGTACAGCTCTCTGGTTCACCTGTTTGAAGTCCAAAAGGACGCTCTTCACCTTCTCCCCAGAGACGAGAATGGGATCCTCGCGTGTAATGCAAGTCTCTTCGCAGTGACGATCGTAGATATCACCCAGTGTCACGTAGGACGAGTCATTTTGAAGCAAACGAAGATTAGGGCTGCAGGATATGGCGGCAGGTATGTGGAAATTGAGGTTGCGCTTACGCGACTCTTTCTTTCGCGCCAGTGCCCTGTCGTAAAGGTTTCTGAGAACAGCATTCCAATAGAATAAAACGGAGCGAACACACCCATTAAATATGCGGAACACCTGCATCACCCGTTCCTCGCGACGGCAATGGCGTCCAGATGGAAGCTGTACAGAGAACGACGTTCTTGAGTGGTCACTACCGTGGATAGTGAATCTCTTCCAGCAGTAACCGTGGGATCGACAGTTCTCAAACTTGGGACCAAACCTCTGGATGTGAACAAAGTTCTGGTTGCTGTCCTTGTCCTGAGTGGATGGATGAGCGTTCCTTGGAACGTGGAGTATCCGGACTGCTCACCTCCGTATATTGCCCAGGCACCTCAATGTCATCGAATTTGCCATATTGGAACTCAGTCAAGTAGTGACTCAGAAGATCCAGGGATTGAATGCGAGGTCTTGAATCAAGATATTTCTCTTGCCGATCTCGCCAACGCTGGAGTCGACGGATGTACTCGTAATGCGTTGGTTTGCTCCTCAAGAAATCTTCCTCGTATTCCTTCTGCTCGGAAACACATGTCAGGGGGGACGGATTTAAATCTTGGTACGACGCACCCGTGCAGGACCAGACAAGTTAGCCGCCATCTTCGTCAAGTTGTTGATTGTGTGGGGGGCAAGCTGACCGTCATCCTCAGGCGTATTCGTGCGCAAGACATAATTCTAGATAGGATCAAAACAGAATGCACGAGCAAGGAAACGGGCCACATACTTGGATGGCATCTTGTAGTAGCATACTTATTAGTCGATAGATCTCTTCTTCTGGTGGCGCCTTGAACCTTTGGAGTATCTGATCGACCATAGTTTCCATACTCAGGATAAGGAGCGGGAAAGCGGTCTTGAGTATTTGTACGACCTCGTCGACATGCTCCCATCCTTGACGGATGGTATAGGTGGGTTGGACTTCAGCGGCTGGATGCTGGCCAGGTAATGATGGTGCTGTGTTGGAGCTAGAAGCATCCGCATGAGCAGGAGGCAGCTGTTGGTTCCCATTGACTTCGACGGCGGGGTTCTCCCGTTTAACAATCTCTCCAGCAACTTCAGCAGTCGCGTCCTGCATGGGTAGGTCGCTGTCCGCACGTTTGATCCCATTAACTGCGACTGCCTGATTTGCCTGCATGGCACGAGCGGCTACGGCTGCGGCCGCTTGCTTCTTGACGAAAGCCATATCATCTTTGGTTGTTCGCAGAGGGAAAAATAGTGCCTGTACAAAACTTAGCCGCGGAAATGCTGAGGAATCGGCATTGCTTGCCTGCGGGAATAGCTTGGCCAGGTTGAGAAGGATGTAACGGGCCTGTTTGACCTCCCGTTGATTGATGGATAGACACAATTGAGGGATCAGCGATATCCAATACCAAAACGCTGCTTCTCCTTTATAGGTATCGAATGCGCGAGAGATCGTGAAGCTTCCGTCGTCGACACTGAGAAGCCATAGAACGCGAGTGAGCAACGGCCGACTCTTGTCATTCTTGTACTGTCCCGCGGCTTGGAGGTAACAGCTGACAGCATTAGCAGCATACGTCATGTCGGTGGGAACCTCTTTGAACATCCGGTCGTTGTAACGCCCCCATTCCGCCCATGCCTTGGCCTGCGACATGTCCATCTGTACAGCCTGCCCGAATGCCTGATTCGCATCCTCGGAACGTCCACTCCTCGCGTGGAACATTCCCTTCAGCGTGAAGAACTCCGCTTTTTGCGCATTGGAAAAATACATCAAATTAGTGTTGTTTATGACCTCTAGACCTGCTTGTAGGTCATTTGGTTTCTGGTAGTGGCAGCGCGCTTGTTCCCTGAGTTTGAGGAAGGCTTCGGATATTTCAATGTTGGGAAGGGTGTATATCTTGTTCAAGGAACTGAAACACACGTCCAGCAACTCGTGCTTTCGAGCCACGTGAGCAAAACGGTTGATAATCCAGGCAGTTTCATGGTAGCCTCGATAGCCTGCGGTATTGACATTGGTAGACGCTGCATTGCCGTTCTGGTTGTTGGTAGAGATGAGGGGAATGTAGGCCTTGTTGATCGCGTGAAAGACGTTCTGCCGCCATGCCACCAAGTCGCTCCAGATACTGATGTCGTCGTGAAGGTTAGGCAGTCGCTCTCTCCACGCTTGAAGGACCATCTTCAAGTCAGACGACTTCTTTTCCAAGTTTTGGGCATTCGTGGTCGAGAGAGAACCAAATATCTGAACAGCTTCTTGAAGCTCCACGAACTGCTGGAAGTGCTGCAACAAGGGGACGTGGGCAACAGAAAGTTGAGGAGGTAGCCCAACCCATTTGCGAAGGGAGAGCTGCATCGCATCTTCGAGGATCTTGGTAAACTCTGTGTTTTTATCCAAGGCAGCTGGAAGTTTCAAGAGTGCAATGAACGCCTCGAACACTCGCCTGCGAGGGGTGGCGATATCGGGGAGTTGGTTAATTTGTTCTTCTAGGGTCTCCCTGTGTTCTGTCCAGTCCTTGATCCTCCATGCGCTTTCGAGCATAAGCTCCTGATTGCCTTCGCTCCTGGCCAGCTCGTGGAGCGTGTCCCATTGTTGGAGCTTCTCGGCTGCGAGCATCCAGTGATCCTCCCAAAGGAAATATTCTGTTTCAGAAAAGGCAATGGCACCTGACTTTGACCTCGTTTGGGCAAGTTCGTAGGTGCTTTGCGCCTGATCCCACATGCCGTGCTGCTCATACGCAAGACCAATGTTGGTCTCGAGGTGAAGACAGCGACGACGCCATAACCCATAGAACATATCTTCCTCCGCTAGCTCAGCGTAGAGGTCGGCCAAGGAATCAAAGACGGTATCACGTAGACTGGGGTCATCGTCCCGCACGTAATCGAGCGAGTGTTCCAGGATTTCCAGGCCAACATGCCATGAGCCATAGGTTTTGCATAGGAACTTCACGAGGTGAGGAGGCAAAATCATAGGGGGGTTGCAAGTAAGGACACCACTGAGAAGGGTTTGGATTACGTTTGGACGCATCTCAGCCTGTTTGATGTGGTAGTCCTTGCTCAAGAGATTGATCATGTGAACAGTCATATCAGCCTGCTCCTTCCTGGACAGACACTTCCAGGAGGCCGAGAACGCGGAAATCCACATGTCTTGGGCAGCGAGCGGATCAAGAAACGCGAGGCGCTGCATTGGGCGCACAACTGATAC
This sequence comes from Tylopilus alboater, assembly GCA_038090535.1. Taxonomy (NCBI): domain Eukaryota; kingdom Fungi; phylum Basidiomycota; class Agaricomycetes; order Boletales; family Boletaceae; genus Tylopilus; species Tylopilus alboater. The sequence continues at coordinate 27,340 of JBBPMW010000035.1, read as the reverse complement.
AGCTTTGTGGCGAGTCGTGAGGTATCCTGCAACGGGCTCGAGGGTGAATTTCCTCTCTGGAATGAGGGGTATTTCTGCATCTACAGAGCCAAGAAGAAGGTGTACGGCGACAGCGATCCAGTTATGATCCGCAAGGGGCTCCCAGTTCTGGACTGCAAGGATGTAGGCGAGACGACTCGAGGGAGAGCGGGGAATACTAGCGTCCAGCAAGTCCATAAAGCGTTCCCTGAGGTTTACGTCTCGTGCACGGCTCCCGAGCAAGAAGCATTGTTCCAGGCGAGATGTTAGGTCACTTCGCCGCAAGGATGGTTCGGTATAGATGTCATAGATCAGCTCCAAGTAGTCGTGAAGGAGTGTGTCGCCACGGGACTCGAAACCTGCCATTTTTTGCAGCACATTCAGCTTGTCTTTCATCGTAGGGTAAGCTTCATTTTTGGCTAAAGCCCACTCCCGCATAACGTCGAGCATATACCGACAGAGCGGTTGACTCTTCGATTTCTCCGCAAGTGCCGTGAATGCACCCAAGAAGGCCTTGCGTTGTTCGCCAAGATACGGTAGGGTAGCTTTGCATATCTCGATGATCGACGTGATAAGCCGGACTCCGTTTTCAAACCCATTCGTATCTGGCGCGGAGTTGACGTGGTCCTTGGCAAGTTTGGTGAAAAGTCGCAAGAGAGATGCGGAGAAAGGCTGCACGCGCTCAGAGGAGACTTGCACAACCGATTTCAGCATGAGAAGGGTGCCACGCAGTGCGTTCGTGTTTGCTAAACCGTCTTCGATTGCCGAATATACGAAGTTGTGGAATTCGGACATCTCGCCTTGCTTTTCATCCTTGTCTGGGAGAGGGAAGAGACGTAGCAAGCGCTCGAAAATAGGGTGTAGAGCATCATGAAGCCCTTGTTCATCTGTTACCAAGCCTTTGCGCACGAGGGATTCTAGGACAGTGGCGTTGGCGATATACCAGTCGTCATCCTTGTCGGCAGTAACGACCTGTAAGACTTTGGCTGCGCTAAGGGCCTGGTTGAGTTGTGGCTCCGAATCTAAATCAATCTTTTAACAGTTGTCAGGACGGGGGTAATATGGACATGGCAAAAAAACCTGCCTGTTCAAGTGCTCTCGAAAAATAGTTCAATTTCACTGTCACGTCGGACCAACCAGATGATGCAACCATTTGTTGCAACAAGGTCAGCGCTCGAGGAACAAGAACAGTCCTGACCGGAGGATCCAAAGTTGCAGTCGCCAAGCGAACAAGGAAGCTCACAATGCTTTCTCGGAACGACAAGGGTGTAATCCATGGAGCTACAACCGACTGGGTCTCGGTATCCCGAGGATTTTGTTCCCAGTCGAAAATGACCTGTGAGATGTCGATGGATAAGATGCGGGACTCTACCGACGCTGTGCCGGAGAGGCCCAACTTGTTCAAGGAATTTACCATGTGGGGGATGAAGAGAGCCCGAACCGGGTAGAACAGATGTGGCTGCCGAACTAGGAGCTGATATATCATGATAATCTGCTGGAATCCATTGCCCTCTTCCGCGAGAAGTCTTCGAGTCGTCTTCGCCCATTGAGGGTAGCCTATCTCATCTGCTCCAGATCTGGGAAGCACCGGAGCTAGTATATCTAGGGCCTGTTTGATGAGCAGTTTGCCCTCAGTGTGCGGAGGGCGAAGCAAGCCGGTCCATGCACGAAGGATAAACTTCTGCGGTGTATCGAACGCTTCGAAGAAACGAGCGGCTAGGAGGTATGCGGTTTGTTTGACGACTGCATCGTCGGAAGTAATGTAATGCCAAGCACAACGAATGATGTCCTTCTTGACGTCCTCCAACAACTCCGGAAAACGATGTACGAGGACCGTGGCCAAATGCAACAGTTCGATCTTGAACATGTCATCGGCTTCTACGAACATGGAGTCGTCGATCATAGGCTGCCAGATGGTTCGATGAACAGCGGTTATGAAATCTGTGTCGAGAAGGCCATCCTTATTTGGCTTATCTGCCTGAACAAGAATGGTTGGTGTGACGATGAACCGTAAGAAGAAAGTCTTCGTCCCCCAGGATGCAGACTGGTCTTCGAACCACATGAGGAACCGAGCGAGAACGTTCCGGCGATAAAACAAATCCTCGTTCAGAGCAACATGACGGTAGAGGAACTGCGTCAGCCGTGTGAGATCTATTGGTAGATTGCGAGTATAGATCGCAACGATCTCAAACAATAGGTCAATCCTTGGTATTTTTTCGAGTACCTTTTGAAAGATCGACAACGTGACGGATTGTCTGCGGACGACATCTGGGGCCATGACATCTGTCTGGTCAGACTGCAACGGCTCTGATCTCCAGATTTCAATTACAGCATCGATTGCCTGACCGTTTTCGGACATCCAACCTGGCTGCAACTCTGCGAGGTCATCCAGGAGGTATAAACCAGGCAGCAACAACGCTGGGTCACCGCTTTTGAAACAATGGGCGACCAAGGACTGCGTCCTACATGCCAACTCCCTCTCCACGTTCGGGGCAAGCTTAGCCAGTAGAATACTTCGTAATGTTCTGAGATGACGCGGGAGATGCAGATGGCGAAAGAAGAAATCAAGAGCCTCTCCGGGATATCGATCGAGGTACTTCCCTAAAGGCTCGGAGAAGGGAGTCCTACCAGAGAACTGCATTTGTGCTTCCGTCTGCACAACGGCGTTGACGAGGTTTTCCAAAAATATATTCGCGGCAGAGGGGAGAAGGTGGAAGATGTTTGCCAAGCGGACGAGCTTGGTAATACCTTCATTTTCGGGAAGCGGGAGACGAGATGAAGCTTGGAGCATTTGAGGATCTGCGACAATGCGAAAGTGATCGAGAAGTTTATGGCCAATCTCGACCTTGAAGTAGTTGATGAGCAACTCCAAAAGACGGGCCAGACCCTCCAGCCCCGAAACCGAAAGTCGCTTTGGATCGGCAAGATTCATCAAGATGGGGCGCAAGCCAGTCTGTAGAAGTTCTTTTGGAAGGCGACTCTGATGGGTGAGCACCATCCGAAGTCCCTCGTGTGCTACTTCCTTGACTTCTTGCGATGGCGAGTAGAGCGACTTGAAGTATACGCTCGTCACTCTAGATCGGACACCTCAATCAACAAGCCAATCCACAAAGAACTTTCTTACCTCTGTCGGGTCTGATGTTGTTTGGAAAAGAAGTCGGTCATCGGCATGGAAGCAGTCAATAACTTGATACAAGCCACCCGAAGTTTGATCACTTCCAGTCCGCCCTGGCGAAGATTAACCCGCCCAATGTTTAGGTCGTCTGCGTCAGCCAATGCAAGAGTCTCGTGTAAAAGTCTGAGAAGCTCGTCGTTGAGCTCCGGAAGTGGTGGATCAAGGCTAATGCAGAATCGCACAGCGTCGATCATGCCAATCTGGATGGGGAACGACAGCGCACGCAGTGGCTTCGTGTATATGGCGGTGAGCATGCGATCCCGGTGGGGGAGAAGGAGATCACGAGCGGATTTCCCGGTGAGCTCGACGAGTAACTCGATGCATGTTTGGACTGCATGCCGAACTACAGGATTCGGACTCGAAAGCTCCGAGAAGAAGATGCCGATAAGATGGACCAACTTGGTTCGGGAAGTGATAGGGACATCGGAGGATGCTTCAGCCTCTGCACTTCCTACCCGCAGAACCCTCTTCAAGACATCCACCACATCACCAACATCGCGTGGAAGGTCGTAAGGAAGGTCCTTCAAGATATGCAGAAGAGTGCGAACAAAGTCTACCTCGCGATCCTGGATCCACTTCACTCCAAACTCTGGAGTGGAGGTTAGAATTCGGATGCCGCTGCATCCTGCACTCTTTCGCACCCATGAGTCATCCAAACAAATGGCGCTGAAACGACTAGCGATTTGATGGAGCATTGGAACGATATCGAGAGGGGTAGTAGCTTGATCTCTGCCCATTGCGACTAGATCGTTGATGATGAGAGCAACCAAATCTTGTCCTTGCCGAGCCTCTTCTTGTTTTTCGCGTGTCAGGGCCCGCGGCAGCGCCTCAAGATAAGACGCAAGCAGGGAGCTAGGATACCTCTTGAGACCAATTTCCTTAGTGGCGTTCTTGCGCATCTCCATTGCAAAGACCGCCTTTGAAAGCTCACAGATGAACTTCTGTGCGTCTTCCTTCAGCTCAGGGATATAGAAGGCATCAAAAATGGCTTCGAGACATTTAACAAAGACGGCGGCTTGGTTTTCGTTGTGAGTATTCTGTCGGTGGTATAAGTTTACAAGCAAATACAGCACAAAGGCAAGGACGAACCTCATGCACAAGGAAGGCGACGCATGACTCAAGAAACGTGTATGCATACGCCCGATGAGGGGGTCCCGCTTTAAACATGGTACGGGCTGCGAGACTCGACATGGCGTACAACTCCACCTTCTCGATTGTTCCACCGAAAGATAGCGCTAGCTTCGCAGGTTCAGAGAAAGGCTTATACTCTAGCAACGGTTCCTTGCTCAACAAGCGCCGGTTTCGCCCGCCCAGTTTTCCGAGGATACGTATCGTCGTGTGAGCGTGGTGATGATTGGCTGGGAGCGGCTTTAGATGAGTATGAAGTGCTTCCATCAGCTCACGCAGAACTGTGCTGAGCGTAGGATCGAGGAAATCTGGTGTTAGATTGTCAATGCAGAGTTCGAGCGTCCGTAAGCCTTGTGACACGAGCTCCGGTGTTCCGCGTAAAGCTAGTGCGAGCGGGTGCATAAGGTATGAGAGGTGAGGAAGGAGATGAGTAAGACGTAGCGGGACAGTGAGACAAAGCTCCACTATCATGTCCCTGCTGTATCCGTCTGATGCGAGCAATTGGCGGTTTAAGCTTTCTAGCATCTCAGGCAGTAGGGGTAAGACCTCTTTATACAAGAGCTCGAATCGCCCACCACCACCACCGATAGCACGAAAGAGGCCTCGAAGCAAGTGGAAATAATTGGTTGGCTTGGTGGCCTTGGCAGCCAGAGGGAAACAGTCCATGATTAACTTCGCAAGATGGGAGGCTAGTATCGGCTCGTTGGGGGTATGAAATGAAGTAACGGCGCTAAAAGCCATCTTGAAAAGTCGGATAGTTACTACGGCCGTCTGATCATCATACTCGCCAAGCAGTGGTAGACGGTCAACAAGAAACCGGAGCACGATAGCAACCAGCGTCGGGGAGACAGGTTCTCGACTGAACAGTATTTGACAAATGTGGAGGAGAGAGGGTCGCTTTTGTGCAGCTTGAAAGAATAGTTCGACCTTGTGCGTCCATACCTCTTGAAAGACGTGTAAATTCACTTCGAGAAGCACTGAGCTAAACCAATCCATCACTTCCGTTGCTTCCCTGGGCTCCGCATCGAACAACGCCATGCACTTGATGCAGCTGGTGAAGAGACGGAATATGACCGTTCCATCAGGAATCGGCCCCTCACACTTCTTCAAGCCAACAAGGCATACTCGAAAACCATGCAAAAGCGTACGGAACAGCAGTCGGCACTCTGGAGGCTAATAAGCTTGATTTGTTGAGAGGAACAGTCACTTACCATGTATCACTTCCTCGGGCTTCTCTACCGCGTAAACAGCAGCAGCCACGGGACGCGCTCTTTCGATTTGCAGAGCTGGAGATGGAGACTCGTCCCCAGCTTTCGCTCTCTCCAGGTGCTCCAACGCATCGTCAAGTACATTCGTCATCGCATCCACTCTATCCACGCAGGTCTCGAACATGGCACTGAGGATACGAGCCGCTCCCTGAGGAGTGTCTTTGGTCGTGATGTTCTCGATGAGACCAAACATCATCTTTGCGAAAAGTGTGTGGAGGGTGTTTCCGAGATAAGGATTATGAATGAGGGTGGAATAAAGTTTCGAGACCCGCGCGAGTTGGTCAGCTGAAAGTTCGGTGCGTACATGGTGAACAAGATCAGCAATGGCAGCATACGCTGACGGACTATATGGGTATATGTGTCAGCGACATACATGGCCACCAAAATCTATGCCTTACCGAAGGGTCTCTTGGCTGCCAACACCGCTGCCAAGTAGAATCCTCTCATTGAAAAGTTTGTCAATTTGCGGCAAAAGAGCCTTGCGATGGGGAGTGCCTATGAGATGCCGCAAGACGACCATGAGGTCCTAGGGTACTGTTTTGGATTTCGTTTCGGCTGCAAGTCAATTTGCGCACCTTGCGGGCTTGGATGCCATTAGCAGGAAGATCCTGCAATAGTCGGAGCGCGGAGAGAATCAGCCGCTCGCCAAATGAATCGAATTGTTCCGTAAAACCACGAATTATGTAGGCCACATACGAGACCATCTGGGCAAACATGAGAAGAGTGTTTAGCAATTATGCGTATACTGACCTTAATTTGTGCAGTGATGAAGTCGGCATACGCTTGCGGGTTCTTAATGGTCGGAGCCATGCCGGCCCAGTACAAGCCCATAGCTTCGCAATCTTCGCGTGCTTTGCGCTGAGCAGGCGACTCGAGAGCCAGAACTTCAAAATTGAGGCCCAGGGTTGTTTGTATCAGGGTGGACACCATCGATCGGTGACTTTGAGAAAATGTGACGACAACCATGCCCATCTCCGCCAAGACCTTGAAGCTGCGAATGCTGGGCATGACGATGTTGGGATCCAAAACGGCAGAGTCCTCGGTCAGTGTCTCCTGCACGAGACCGCTTATGTTGCGAAAGACATCCTGAAGGATAGACATGAATTCAGAGACAAGGTCCTCAGTAAGGGCTCTGAAGGAGCGAAGCAAGTCGATAATAATCTTGCAAGAAGTAACACCATTCTCTTCGTTATCATTTCGGAGAGTATGAAGCATGCCACTAAGAAGAGGGAGAGCAAGAGGTCGGATTGAATCGTTATATGGAATACGATGGAGGACCTCTAGAAGGACGCGTCGAAACTGGTATTCGAGCGAGTCCTTATGGGATGCGGCCTCGCCGGAGCGAAGTATTTCGAGGAGAACTGGAATCATCTGGGGGAATACGCGTGCAGAATCTGTATCTCTCACTGTGTCGATCATTTCTCTGAGCTCGCATGCTACTGTATGCTTGGTTTTGAGGTCTAGGCAAGGATGGTCAGAGGTGGTATATAGAGGAGGAAGGCGCTCACCTATACCAGGGTCGGCAATGCGAGCTGCACGGAGCTCCAAGTCCGCAGCTGTACCAAGCTGCGGTATGTTGTCCATGGTGGGGATGGTGAAGCTTTGAAGGCTAACTGCCACCAATTGACCCTGAAAGCTTGTTTGGCTCCATGTTTGGCTCGAAATGCACGTGATATGCACGTGATCAATGCAATGCGACAAGTTACAACTAAACTGCGACAAGGCTTGCAAGGGCTTTTCAATTGCCTCCCGCCTTTGAAGATGCATATACGATTTTGAGCATGGTGCTATTTGAAGTACACAACGATGGATATACCCTTCATATCACACAAGCTTGATCATGAAGCGAACGGCGGTGTTGGTGACTTTCGACTCGGTTTAGGATGACAGACCAGTATAGGACTGGTCCGAGGGAAGTAATGGGAAACTCAGTCCGGGATTCCGTCCGAACTTCGAGCAAGGGTGCAGCTGTGGAGGCGTTCGAACAGACTTTGCAGTAGTGTAAATTAGTTACAACTGGACAGAACTCAAATTGAGTATCGCTTGCATATTTATTGCTGTTTACCAGCAGCGGTCGCAGCTGCCGCACTCAGGCGGCCGAGTCACCAACAAGCCGTCTTATTCACATCTTGCACTCTCATTCTCATGAAATGGCTTCGAGCGAGCTCCTGAAACAGATCCAGGCTGGAAGGAAGCTGAAAAAGGCAGAAACGAATGATCGCAGTGCGCCTGCGATCGAGCCCAAGTCTGGCGGCGGTGGTGCTGGTGCCGGCCCACGAGCCCCGGCGTCCACGCCTGCCGTTCCATCTGGAGGTGGCCCCCCACAGTTGGGAGGTCTGTTCGCGGGCGGAGTACCCAAATTGAAGCCTGCAGGACAGGGAAATCTAGGTCTGATCTGCTCTTATCATCGGTCGTCCCGTCTGGTCTCACAGAATCCCCAGCTAAGCCTCCGACGCTCGGTAAGCCACCAGTGGTGCCAGGCCGCGCTGCCACTTCACCTGCTCCAAGTGCTCCACCCCCGCCTTCCAGGGCGACCCCTCCGAAGCCATCGACAGCGGCGCCGCCCCCGCCTCCTGCACCTGCACCACCAACCAGATCGGCGCCAGCGTTGCCTCTCCGGGCACCTGCCGTCCCAGCACGAGCTCCGCCACCGCCAGCTCGCGTTATTCACTCTCGTCCAGCGACCGCGCCTGCACCTCCTCGTCGGCCTCCGCCCCCACCGCGGACTGCGTCACCACCAGCTCCATCACAACTGCAGCCTCCACCTCCTGTCCGCCCTCCGCCATCGGTTGTTGCACGCAGTTCATCGCCTGCCGGCACATCGTCCCCCCCTGCGAGAGCGGCGCCACCCCCTCCCGCGCGCTTCAGCAATTCTAACCCTGTTCCTCCAGCTCGGAAAGCGCCCCCTCCTCCACCTGCCAGACCGTCCTCTATCGCCGGCTCCATGCCGTCCCGAGTGGCACCTCCACCTCCGGCTAGGAAGGCACCTATCTCGGATGGGCCACCCGCTGTCCCCGTCCATGCGAGAGCGTTGTCCGAGGCTGAGTCTTCTGGGACCCCGCCTCCGCCACTTGCACGAACGAGTTTGGCGCCACCACCTCAAAGACCACGGGTCGTTTCCAGCCCTTCGTCATCCGAAGCGCAGCCTCGACCGTCTACGACGTTATCAACCCGTCAGGTAAACGGTACGAGACCGGCCGCCCCAACCCGGAGGAGTGAGCTCGTTCGCAATTTCTCGTGACGCGTGCAACTGACAGCGCGATCCTTACAGTCCCTTCACCACCTCCGACAGTTGGGTCTCATAGATTCCCCACTTCAGTAGACTTTCCGCCGCCGCGGATGTTTACCCCTGAGGTAAAACGCTACGGTGGAGGTCGTGATCGTGGCTCCGACTTTGATCTCTCGAACATCTGATGGACTGGGGCATTGTTGATCGCTGGACAGTCTGTTCCTAACTAATTACTTACATGATGGGATGATTGTCACCAAGGCAATACATATATACGCTGAATGGCTATTACATGAAAATGAGCAGATTACGGACAGTGTTTGCCCCACTGTTTGTGTCGAAGTGGTGAAATTGACACGTATGCGCGTCTCGACTGGTCCATAAAAGCAGTGCAACCATTGCGTGACCTTCCTTGAATCTTTCAACCCACTCTTTTCCCTGCAACCCAACGATGCGTTTCTCATCGTTTGTCTCGGCGGCTTCTGCTGTCGCTCTCGCGTCTCTCGTCGTTGCAGACACGGATGCTGAGAAGCCTTCTGATGTCATTAGCGTCACCGAGGACACGTTCGAGTCTACCGTCAACTCGGAGCCACTGATCCTGGTCGAGTTCTTTGCTCCATGGTAGGTTCAATACAGTGTGCTTTTCGTCGCTAGAACTAATTAAACAAACGCAGGTGCGGGCATTGCAAAGCGTTGGCTCCTCATTACGAAGAGGCTGCGACGGCTCTGAAAGAGAGCAACATCAAGCTCGCCAAAGTAGACTGTGTCGACCAAGCTGAACTTTGCCAGGCCCACGGCGTACAGGGCTACCCGTGAGTGGCGTTTCTGTTAGTGACTTCGTGATTGGGCGTTCACAACCTCTTACGTCACTAGGACCCTAAAACTCTTCCGCAGTGGCGAGCCCACCGATTACACTGGGCCTCGTCAGGCGGATGGCATCGTGAGCTACTTGACCAAGTCTGTATCATCCTTCTCCGTTCGCAAACGTGTTGTGGCTAACGTGTCTCAAGGCAATCGTTGCCTGCAGTTTCCCAAGTCACTGCGGCCGACCTCACCGGCTTCCAAAATGCTGACAAGATCGTCGCAATTGCTTATCTTGCTTCTGAAACAGATGCACCTGCGGCGGAATTCAGTGCGACTGCTGAAAAGCATCGCGACAGTTACCTTTTCGGTCTATCTACAGACGTGGAGGCCATTGCTACAGCGGGCGTGACGCCTCCAGCCATTGTCGTGTACCGCAGCTTTGATGAGCACAAGACAGAGTATCCTTACCCAGTCTCATCTGCCACCGTCAAAGACTTCGAGGACTGGATTCAAGAACTCTCTATTCCCATACTTGGCGAAGTCAACGGTGAAACATATGCTGTTTACGCTACTAGCGGGAAGCCCCTGGCCTACCTCTTCGTTGATCCAAATGATGAGAAGACCCAGGATTACATCGAGTCGTTCAAGCCGGTTGCGTCCCTGTATCGGGGCAAGGTCAACTTTGTCTGGATTGATGCGACGAAGTTCGGCGAGCACGCCAAGGCTCTCAACCTCGTCGAGCCCAAGTGGCCAAGCTTTGTTGTCCAAGATCTTCAAAAACAACTCAAGTATCCTTACGATCAGGACAAGGCCGTCGAGCCCGAGGCAATTTCAGCAATGGTTGCTGACTATGTCGAGGGCAAACTCCTTCCAAAGTTGAAGAGCCAGCCCATTCCTGAGACTCAGGACGAAAGCGTGTTTACCGTCGTCGGCCAGCAATTCGAAGAAGTCGTCTTTGATGACTCGAAAGATGTCTTCATCGAGTTCTACGCTACTTGGTTTGTTGTCAGTTTCTATAAATAACGTTGTCTTACATTACTTCATGAAGGTGCGGCCACTGCAAGCGCTTGAAGCCTATCTGGGATTCTCTCGGCGATCACTTTGCAAACGTGAAGGATCAGATCATCATGTGAGAGACGAACAGATCGTCATTTCCACTCCGAAGCTCACATTCCCTCAGTGCGAAGCTTGAGGCACAGGAAAACGACCTCCCAGAATCTCTTCCGTTCCGTATCGGAGGGTTCCCTACGCTGAAGTTCAAACCCGCTGGTTCACGTGAATTCATGGACTACGATGGCGACCGTGCATTGGAGAGCCTGATAGCTTTTGTGGAAGAGCATGCAAAGAACGATCTGAAGCCCAAGACGGTTACAGACACGCCCGTGGATGCTCAGGTTGTATTTGAGACCCCCAAGGATGCGCGCGACGAACTGTGATATATGACGACGGTGGTAGATTAGGAGATCAAAACATGGTTGCCTATCTTGGTTCTCATATATGATTCTGTTTTGCAAACCTATGGTGCCTGAGGATGAAAACTTAGGAAGAGTACTAAAGTTTGACCTCCTTGAGGCCATCCCTCCAGAAGGTGAAGTATGCTAGAGAGGAGATGAGACTGAAGAATGGAGAGGATTGGCATGAGGAAAGGCTTACGGGTTATGCCATCCTCCTGATGGTAACATGAACATCAGCTCGATAGGGCTGAGGACAAGAAACTCACGCGATAGTTGAGCAGAGCAACCATGCCGTCAGGGTTCATACTCTCGCCGGTGTACTGCGGGTCATTCAGAATGGAGACGAGGAGGGGAAAGTGAGACTAACAAATTCGTAATCCTTGAAGTTGGCAACTATCTTTTTAACATATGCGGAGGCGCCAGCTTCAAATGCTTTGACCCTCTCTGGGTTGTTCTCTTCCAAGTGTTTCTTGACTTCTTTCATATAACCCTACAGTGGGAGAGCGATGATGGCGAGATCGGAGGAGAAGCGGAAAGATGTACCTTGATGTGAACGAGATAACCTTTCTTGTCGAACACGGTTGGCTGAAGGCGGAACGAGTGGACTACGTTGTTTACTTGCTTGCTGCCCTCTTCGAGGGCGTCGTCTTGCTCCTCGGTGGAGGGGTTTGCCCCTGTATAAATGTAAGCGAGGAGAGGTAGATCTAAGTGATGTGCGTGCCGATGTTGACGTCTGCGCCTTCCTTGACCACGATGGTTTGACAGTCGGCCTCGTACACGATGTCGTCGACGAGTTTGCTGGGAAGGGGATGAGGCGTGGATGTGAGGATGGAGTAAATGAGGAGACGCACACTTTGAAGGCATCGGAGATGATCTCGTCGTTGGTTACGACGTCCGTGTAGAGCAGCATGATGTGGTAAGATGAGGAGCAGTATCAAGTCAAACTTTTGTATCGATGGATCATCTTATCTGGCTCTTCGGGGGTCACAGCACTCTCTGGGGTCCTCGCATCTCCCCTTTCTTGGTGCAGAGTCTTTTTTGGCTGGCGATGGACTACCAGGCGGTTGTCGTGCAGAGACCGCCCCGTCCGCAGGGGACACGACACAGTCCCGAGTCCCGCTACTGGCGCCAGTTCAAGCGCCCCGTCTTCATCAAGGAGTATGCGCCAGTCACCGCAGTCCACTTTGCTCCCGCAAAACCACACAGGTACGCAGTCACCGCTGCCACCCGCGTCCAGATCTACGCACCGCGCACACAAAAGGTCGTAAAGACCATATCCAGGTTCAAGGACGTCGCACGCAGCGCCCACATCCGCCACGACGGAAAACTCCTCGTCGCCGGCGATGACACCGGCCTCGTGCAGGTCCGTATTCCCCTCCCCCTCCTTCCCTCGCTAATCCATCCTAGGTGTTCGACGTCAACTCGCGCGCGATCCTCCGCACATTTGATTCCCACAAGCAACCTGTCCATGTCACGAAATTCTCCCCCCTCTCTCCCCCCCACGTCCTCTCTTGCTCCGACGACACTACCGTCAAGCTTTGGGACATCCCCTCCCAGTCCGAAATCGTGACGTTTACTGCCCATTCAGACTATGTCCGCTCCGGTCAGGTATCCCCATCGAATCCCCATCTCGTCCTCACCGGCTCGTATGACGCAACCATGAGACTCTTTGATTCTCGCACCGGTCAGTCTGAAATGGTCATGGGCGCCACCTCCCCCGGCGCCTCCCCCGTCGAACAGGTCCTCATGCTTCCGTCCGGCACCGTCGCACTGTCCGCCGCCGGCCCAATCTTGCGCATGTGGGATCTAAATGCCGGCGGTCGCTGCATTCGTGCCCTGTCCAATCACCAAAAGACCATTACATCCCTCGCCTTTGACACCAACGTCGCTCGCCTCCTCACTGGCGGTCTCGATCAGATGGTCAAAGTGTACGACATTGCCTCTTACAAGGTCGTACACACAATGCGTTATCCCGCTCCTGTACTCTCTCTCGCTATTTCGGTGGGTAACGTTCTCCATCTCTTCTACTCCTACTCATCCCACTTACAGCCAGACTCGACGCATATCGCTGCCGGGATGTCTGATGGCACCCTTTCCGTCCGTCGACGACAGGAAAAGGCATCCCAAAGCGGACCAGACTTGGCCGACTCTCTGACAACCGGCACCTACGAAACCTTCCTGGGAGGCGCCCTTTCATCATTCGGCCAGGGTCGCGTCAAAGCCAAAATTCGATCAACCTTTCACGGTGATGTCGATGAGCTGAGAGTGGAGAGTAGACGAGCACCCCGCCTGAGAGAATACGACCGCTTGCTCAAGTCATTCAAGTATTCAGCTGCTCTAGATGCCGTCCTGCGAAAAGTACGATCCCTGATTCGTTTCTTCCTTTCCAATGTCTCATCCCCCCAAGAACGTTCCACCTATAACAACGTTCTCGTTGATACAAGAACTCATTCACCGTGACGGACTCCGTAGCGCTCTATCTGGCCGAGACGATGTCCTACTGGAGCCTGTGCTACGTCTGCTTGTCAAGCATGTCACCGATCCCCGCTTCGGTGAGATGGTTTGCGACATCTCTATATTGCTCATAGGTGAGCTTCTTCTATCTTGTTCTGGTACCATCGTGACTGGAAAATAACCAATTGCCCAAGACATGTATACACCCGTCCTGGGCCAGTCCCCCCTCATCGACTCACTATTCCTTCGCCTGCGGAAGAAAGTCCTCGCAGAAATTCGCTTCCAGAAAGAGTTGACGAAAACAAAGGGTACATTAGAAATGCTGTTTTCCTCTGCCGCCCTGGTGTCCACGCCGACTTTGCTACAAAATGAGTAACTCGATTGCACTGATAGATATACGTGCCCAATCTTTCATGAACACCCCTCAAGGTAAGTGATCAGATTCTCGAGGATCGCCCTTTGCATCATCTCTGCTTGAATTTTATCACTGTCGTGGCTTTCGGCAGAATCATCCACATCAATATTGTCGTGGTACGTTCTTAGTGTTTCGACGATGTTCTTGAGTGACAAGTTCTTCCTCTCCAGCATTTGCGCGATATGAGCACGGATCTACGAAAGATCAGGAAAGGAACTCGGATACGGTCCGACGACTTACGCCATCATCTTCCATTGCAGTCCAAGCCAAGATGTAGTCCAAGGTTTGCAGAGTGAACAGTCCCCCGTCCAAACGACGCAAGTAGAATAAATCTTCGTCTTGTGGATCAATCATGCCATCTTCGGCAAGCAGTTCCTTTGGGTGGACCTGTTTAGATCCATCGCTTTTAAAGCGCAAGCTATACGTACCTTTTTCTCCGCTTCAATCTCGGCATCGACAGATTTTAGACGGTTGAGCGTGTTTTCTCGTATTTCCAAGAGCTTGTCCACCTTTGCGTAGTCACTCTCCACGAATTTAGTCAGCAAACGCACTCGGTCCGTCGAGTCGGAAGGGAGATTCGAAAGCAAAGACGATATTATTCCCAGAATATGGGAAGTGTCCTCTGAAGCTGACGCTGTCACTTTCTGCTTTTTGGAGGTCTATAGCGGCCCGTGTAAGCGACACATCGGTGTTACAAGCCTCGAATGAACCTTGCCCATCAACGCTGCGAACAGTGTCTTGAGTCCCAAAGCTTCGATGAAATTGGAGCATAAATCAGAACCAGCTGGTCCCGACATTGCGTAATCTAGCGCTTTTATTGACCGAGACCTGGATTGAAGCTTTTCTCTGAACGACTGTCAGTAAAAAGGCAACATGCGACGATCACATCACCCACTTCATCATCAACACCATGAGGTCCACGCCTTCGCTAGCCAAGAAGAGTGATTTAATCTCGGGTTCTGCCAACGCAGAGCACAGAGCATCAAACAGATTCTCCATGAATTCTGTTTCGTCCGCATCTATGGGCTCGCGATACCGAAATTGCTGGCCGCCAAGTGAGACTTGCACATATAGCCTCAACTCGACTGTTGCTCACTGAAAGCACTTTGAGGATGACCTCAACGCCATCCTTTTTGCCGAGTTCTCGTCTATTTGGGACGTTGTTTTGAAGTAGAATCGAAAGTAGCTCTGCAGCGTAACCGCGGTTCTCGTCACGGGTCTTTGATTGGATACGTTCCAAAAGCCAACTCATTATCTTGGTCTTGGAAACGAATTGCACAGATAGGGCGGGATTGAACCCCAGTATGTTCTCAAAGACACCTATACTTCGGCCCTCAGTATTTGGTCCCACTGAATACCGAAGTTCTCACCCAAAATGTGGAAGACGCCCTGTCTGTCAGACTCTTCTTCTTCCTTTAGTCGAGATAGGTTGTCCACGAGTAACTCGGGTACCGAATGTTCCACCTGGAAGTGTCGTGTCGTGACATTATGCGAAGCTTCGAGAGGAACTTGACCTACCAATGCCTCGATGAGCATTTTGAGAGCGGGTTGGTTCTCTTCTTGTTCAGACTCATCCCCTTCATTACCAACGTCCTCGTCGGTCAATTCATGGAATACCTCAACTGCATCAATGACTATGTCAATGTTCTCATGACTGAGCAACCCAACCAACAGAGACACAATCCCAGAGCGGACCATTTCTGGATATGCCAGGGCGGGGGACTGCGCTAGGGGTAACAAAGATTTGATCGAACTATCAAGGTCCGCTTCCGAGTCGATGAACCTGGGCGATAAGATCAATCCTGCGCAATGGCGCTGCGAAAGAAACTCACTTTGAGGGGTCATCTGGATGCTTGGACCGCTGATCTTGATTCTTATTCACCGCGCGCTCCAACCGCAGGAGCGTCCTTCGGATACTGATGATCGTAACCTCTTCTGGCTGAAAACAGAGCCTGGTCATATAGTCGTATAAACTCTACCCACACGAGGACACACTTGGTTCGAAACCCCTTCCATTTCCGCTTTCTCGAAGACACTCAAGATTTCTTTTTGTTCGCTCGTGAGGCCGCCACCATAGAAGCGGCCTTCCTCGTCCTCTTCAGCGTAATAATCCGCGTCCCCACCGGGTGCGAATGAAGTATCGACCTCGTCCTCGGGCGCGTCCTCCACCGTGGCGCGTCTTGACCTCGAATCGTCATGACGAGTGGGTTCGTCCTGTGTGCTTGGCTCGGACATGGTACGCGGACTGGTGGGCTCATCCAACCTCATTTTCTTGAGCATCTCTGGGTCTGGATTATCCGGTAGCTTACGCTTTGAACCTGCGGGAAGCTTGGGCACCTAACTCACGGCTCGACGAGTGCGACGGGATGAATATGCCAAAATACTAACCTTGAACAATTTATCGATGTCCATGTCGTGAGGTACGTCAATGGAGGGTAGGATTAACCCGTCAGTGAGGATCACTTTCAAGCGTGTAGTACTTGGCGCAATTACATGACCTAAGCAACCACAAACTTCAATTTACGATACTTACGTGCAACATGTTTGGATGGACCATTTATTACACCACATCTAACACAAGTGCTACGGTAAGTACACAGAACGACCTCAACCTGTGGTCCTAAAACTGTCCAAAAGGTGTCCAACCTCACTCACATGTCCATGACATGCGGGGCATTGTGATGACGTGCAGCGTGAGCGTAGCTCGAGATTCTAACAACCCAACGTACTTGTGATGTATCCACCCATGTCGACATGCCTGGTATCAGTATGGCTTGCTTCGATTCTTCTTCAAGTCCCTCTCCAGCTGTTTCGCCTTCCTGTGTCCGATCTCCACAGGTCTGATGGCAGAGTCGTCCGCCTTCTTAAGCTTGACTGGGCGATTACCCACATACTTGCCTGTTTACAACTTGAGCGGATGCAAATCGATTAGAGAAGGCCGAGGGAACTCACCATCCATCTCTTTCCATGCTTTCAGGAAGTCCTCCGGATCTGAAAATGCGACGAATCCGAACTTAGCCTTTACAAATGTTGCGTTAGCGATCAGCTATAATTGGATACAGCAGACGTGTTACTTTTTGACTCAGTCTATCTCGGATGACACGAGCCTTCTGGAATGAGGGGTATTTATTGAAGGCGTTTGCGAGAACATCGTCAGATACATCATTGCTTAGGTCTCCGACGAACAAGCGGAACCAAGCTGAAACACCGTGAGCGGCAAGGATACGAGAAAATAAAGGTAGGACTTACATGGGTTCCACTCAAGGAGAGTCTGGTCCTCCCACACCTTGCCACCTCCCTTTCGCAGGACGGTCGTCCTCTTCCCTCCTTTCGCTAGCTTACCACCGGCTCCTCCACGTTTATCGATCATGGCACCTGGTACATAGACACTCTGCTGCGCAAGGATGCCAACGTCATATTCGTAAGCGTTTGCTGGGACTGGGGCATTGTGCGCGGAGGAAGACCCTGCGATGGGATACATGGGTCCGTTGTAGGGTTGGTGGTACGGATTGACATCGTAGGCTGACTGCTGTTGGCTGTATTGCGAATAGTAGCTGTGTGACGGATCCATTGGTGAGAGCGACAACGACTTGGTAGTCACTAGTGAAGATGGCTTGCAACAATTACGTAATACTCCACAAGGTAATTCAATTCAATATCAACACGATCAAACAAAGTCGATCCTAGGGATACACAAGATTGGAGTCTGCTCGTTGTCGCAGGCGTTCCCCAAGTTGCTTCAAGGTAAGTTCCATGTCTGATCCCATTTCATGGTCCTCGCATGTCAGAGGGAGCTTGTGGTAGCCGTTTATCTCTCGCTTTGCGTCTTTCGGGATGGATGGTCAACAGCATAATGTGATGATGACCAGGTTCCCGATCCATCCTCTCTAGATGCCGTTCGTCAAAAAGGTCAAGTCAGACGCCTACTTTTCGCGTTTCCAAGTCAAGTACCGTCGCCGCAGAGAGGGCAAAACCGACTGTCAGCTGCCGTCTTGATCATTCACTTCCTTCCTGACCGCTTTCTAGACTACGCCCGTAAAAGACTCGTCACGCAAGCCAAGAACAAATAGTATGCATCCATTAACTGTTGAGCTTCTCCATCTCATGTTATCTCAGCAATGCTCCCAGATACCGCCTCGTCGTCCGTTTCACCAACAAGGACATCATCGTCCAAGTCGTCTATGCACGTCTGCAGGGTGACTTTGTCCTGACTGCTGCTCGCTCGAAAGAGCTCCCAAGATATGGTATCAACCACGGTTTGACCAATTGGACAGCCGGTAAGGTTTTCAGGACAATTGGCAGTAACCGGGTTTTGACGGCCCGTAGCTTATGCGACAGGTCTACTTTGCGCTCGCCGGGCGTTGACCAAGCTTGGTCTTGCAGACAAATATGAAGGTGTCACCGAACCCGACGGTACATTAAAGTTGACGGAAACTCCCGACGACGAAGATGCTCCTCGTCCCTTCAAGTGCTACCTTGATGTTGGCTTGAAGCGTACTTCCACAGGTCACCGTGTATTTGGAGCAATGAAGGGTGCAAGCGACGGTGGTATATTCATTCCCCATTCCGAAAGGCGTTTCCCCGGCTACGACCCAGAGAGCAAGCAGCTTGACGCTGAAGTGCTGAAAAAGTACATCTTCGGCGGTCACGTCGCAGAATACATGGAATCGCTAGAGGAGGAAGACGACGAACGGTAGGTACTACTTCTCCAAGAAGATGCAAGATCTCATACCCCTTGTTACTCTTCAGATTCAAGAAGCAGTTTGCCTCGTACCTCGCAGATGGTGTTGGATCCGAGGACATCGAGGAAATCTATACTAATGCGTATGCCGCTATTCGGGAGGACCCCACGTTCAAGCCCACCGAGAAGACAACAGATTGGAAGGCAGAATCACTCAAGCATAAGAAGCCAAGATTGACCTACGAGCAACGCAAAGCTGCTATACAGGCCAAAATCGAGGCTTTCAAGGCATCGGGTGGGGAGGCTGCTGGGGAGGACGAGGACGAGGATGAAGATGAGGATGATGAGTAGGGGATTCGTACCAGATCTCGTCGTTTGTTTTTCCACTTCTACCCATGCTTCAAAACGATCATATCAAGCCATGCGTATGTTCTTATGCACCAATATATGTGGTCGAATTTGCATTTCACTATGATACAGCCACTATTTTCTCCAAGGTTCCCAACTGCCAAGATATCAACGGCATGAGTTGATGGGGGGAGTAAGTATGCACATGCGACATCTGATTTCCACTCCCCCGGTCCACTCGGTAGGCTGAAACGCATACGGCAAAATCGTCAGCAAACGACACGCTGAAATTTCTGTAACTTCAAGTCAATATATCGCGGATTGCGTTGACCATTTGCGACCAAACTGACACGATACACCCTTCCCATCTCCCGATTGTCTTGCCGCTGACCATATCAACGAACCAGGTTCCCCCAAAACGTTCGCTATACTGGCTGCCGGACTCGCAAAGTTTAGTGAGCAGGCACTTCTCCACTTCGTCTGAGAGGAGCTGACTGAGCTGAGGAACGGATGTAATAGGTAGTGTTGCCTGCGGAAGATGCGCGATCAGGGATGATGGCGACAGGAAAGTCAGGCGCAATGTCTGTCTGGGCGCCAATGTCAGCCAACCCATCTAAGAAGAAAGAACTTAGTTACCTCTCGTCGATGCGCAAAAGGGCTTCACCCCCGACTCTCTTCAAGACGTTCTCACCTGTCAGTCGACGCTGCAGACTTTCGCCAGTCTCCCCGACAGGATCAAACCTAAGCGTGCATGGCACCCCGGCATGTGCCAATGCGGAAACCATTTTAGTAAGTTCGGCCTTAATCTTGATGCAGAACTGTTGATACTGCAACAGGTCCATGACGGGTTGAAGGAGCTCAGAAGTTGGTTGAGTGTGAGCTACTGTGGGTTGCCGTTCAGAACCCGGAGCCGATACGCGTTTGGACTTGTCACCAGCATGCATAGCCAGCAGCAGAGCTTGCAATGTGGCATGTATCAGATCGCATGTTGCTGAGAGTGTTTTGGGTCCGCAGGATGTTTCGCGGAAGTTTGCGTTGATATCCACCTATTTCTCTATGAACCAAAGTGATCTGTGCTTGTCTAGGACGCACCATCTCGAACCGCAACTCAGTGCCGTGATCTACGTCTATGATAATTATACGCTCGGCAACTCGGGCAGATGAGGTAGGGAGGCTGCTCGCTTCCTTGATTAAAACGGCAAATATCTCTTCATCCACGATTTCTCTTTGAGCGACTGTAAGAGACGTCTCCAGCGACGGGTGTACAGGAAATTCGACGGAATTGTGGGCCGTGTGAGATACGCCAGTCGAATCCATGATGGACAGCGATATTCGCAGGCGAGCTGATTGACGATAAGGAAAGATGAGCGTGTTCGTTTCCGTCTCATGCGTAGACATCTGAGCTACCGCCTTCCTTCGAAAATGTTTTGGGGCTACGGAACTCATGTCAAAACACAGCTGACTCCATCCAGCCACAAGGGTGCACCTACATTCCTCCAGACCAAAGGATATCAAGAAATCCTTCGATGTTCTGTCTGCACCTTTTCCCGAGGGTGCCCAAACGGGTAATGGAGCAGGGACAAGACTCCAGTTCACCTTTCTGATCTTAAGCGCGTCTACCCAATACTTTTCGCTGTGTAAACGACTTCTTTCCAGTCTGGATGCAGCTTGTTTGAATAGATCTGCAGCTTTTCTGAGCGCCTCGTCTTTACCACCGATTGTCAGCTGCGCATTGAACGCATCGACGGAACTAATGGCTGGTGGTTTAGATACCATGCTAGCAGTCAGGGACGTTGGAGGTAGGGAAGGCACGGGTGAAGGTTGGTTCGGTGTTGTAGACGCTAAAAGGAAGGAAAGAAGATCCCTGGCTTGTGTCATTTCGCCTAGAGCGATACTGAGATTTCGCGTGAACGGTCAGATACGGGAACTCGTTAACTGTACCTACAAGAGCTGTGGAGTGATCTCTATTCGCATCTTGAGCAGTTGATCGGGTGTCATGGTCAACATTGTGTTATCTGCTGTGTGTTCCCCATCCTCCGAGACTGGTGAGCTCTCTCGCGGCGGTGGAACGAGCGCGTCTCCTATTGGTAGTTGGTCCTGGCGCTCGAAAAAATCGATACCTCGCTCGACAAATATTCTTCTAAGGTTTTCCCCGAGGACTGTGGTAGGATTTTCGATTCTATTCCAGGATCAGCCAGTGCGCTGCCGCCGATAAGTCTGAACCCATACGGCTCGACGATTTGCTCGCCTTCCGGGGTGATATCAAGCAAGACTGGAATGCGCGCACCACTATCATCTTTGTAGGGTCTCTCGAGCGACAATTTTGTCTTTTTCCACTTCGGCGAGTCGCCGGACATGCTGCAACCGGCTGAGTCGAGTCAGTGGGGACTTACAAAGTAGTCGGCACGTGATATGAGAGATTTGGCTCCACAGCTTCCGGACCATATATCTTCACACTGATCCACGAGGACGCCGATAGACAAATGGCCAAAGGTGCCCATTCAGGCTCAGCGTCTGAACATATCGCCTTGAAGAGGCGCAAAACTGAAGACGACGACTCGTCCAATTCTCAAGCGAAAAAACCTCGCACCAGAGTCAGGTATGTTTCGGTTTTCTGTACTAATAAACCTTTCCTCAATCACTCCTCAGCTTCTCATGCGGAGAATGCCATCGGCGCAAGCAAAAGGTGGTACAAAGCAACTCCTTATATACCAAAAGGCGTGCTTATACCATTTCTCCAGTGCGATCGCCAGATTCCTTGCGCTCATGTATGATCTCTCGTAATCTCATAAGACGGCAACATTACTGATGAGCAACCCTAGTGCATTGCTCGAAAGGTGCCTGAACTTTGTAAAGCATATACACCAGGAAAGACAGATCAAGATCTCAGCCTACGGCTGGCGAGGCTCGAACATATCATCGAGCTTGCGCTACCCCAATATTTTCATAGCCCTGCATCACCGTCTGTCGCTCCTTCAGATAGACACAACCACACCAGTTCTGAAGGCCCTGATGAAGACAATCGCTCTGTCACCGACGAACAGGATCCCAGCGGAGGTACTTTCCAGAGCGGGAAGTGGTACGGCAACAGTGCCTCGGGAAGCGTTGCCCCAGCCTCCGTATTGGAGCAAGTGAATGTTTCGATGTTTTTTTTATATCTTGAATCTAACATGTTATTCTGTTAGCTGGCAAATGTCGTAGTTGCCAGTTCTCATCAAGAACAGTGGGACCCTATTCACCATAATGCCGCTCATAACGCTGCTTCTGCAGCGCAAAACGGCACTCACAGTGTTGACACCAAAACAACTCTCGCGACCCCTTCTCTTATAGAAGCCGTCCGACAAGATTCTGAACCGTCCGCTGTTGATAACCTGAAGAGCCTGGTGCAAGAATGTGGAGTATCTCCCCATAAAATATCGGAATTGCTTCAAGAGCTTCCTCCCCAGCGATTTTCGGATGTGCTCATTGATCATTACTTCGCATCTATGTGAGCACAATCCAGTCCGGATTCGTTACTTGCAAATCAGATTGGTTTTTTTTGCAGAAATTGGACAAGGTACCCTCTCTGTGAGAAAGACTTTCGTACAGCGTATTCTTCTCTGTGTGCAAATGGGGTTGGAGCGAACACCAATGACGCGCGCTTTCTACCCCTTCTATTCGTAGTGCTGGCCATTTCCGTGCGACTTGCGCCGGAACATCTTGCTGGCGATTTGCGCACGAGGAGGGTCACTTCGCTTAGGTATTATTGGTCATGTATGTTCCACCTTCTGTGTCTATTTTTCGAGCTGACACCCCAAGGAGCACGACGGTCGCTTCTCATCGCGGCGGCAATTCAACCTGATTCGCTGGACATTGTTCTCACTCGCTTATTGGTGAGTTACTTTCTGTTAGCTTCCGCAAGGTCTGTTCCGATTTGTTCACAGAGCGCTCGGTTTTTGACGTTTGATCGTCGAATTACGGAATGTTGGAGCCAGCTTGGTGCGGCTGTGCGAACTGCACAAGCCCTCGGCTTGCACCGAGACGCCGCGCCCAGGGTGAGTTCAATCTTTCGTGTTACTTTTTTTTTCTGACATTCTATAGGGACTGGATCCAGCCCAGGTCGAAAACCGTAGGCGTATCTGGTTAGGTATCTTTACCACATTCCGTTGCACGAGGTTAACAATTTTGTAGGTCATATCTGTATCATGCCGATCGTTCTTATGCCCTTGTGCTCGGTCGACCTAATGCGATCCAAGATGATTATACATGCACTTTACCTCCTCTCAACGTCGACGACGATTTCTCCCCTGCTACTATTCGCAATCCTCCTCCTCTGACGAGCCCCACGATCATGACTTTCGTCATCCTTCGCCATCAACTGGCTTCGGTCATCGGTCGAATGGTTCATCACTTCCAGAAAGTCCACACCCCTAGCCACTACTCCGACGTCCTTGCCCTTGATGACGACCTCCTGGGATTTGTTTCCAGTTTGCCGCCTCATTTTGCATTGGAGCCAGACACCTCTCTTGATGAGAATATGCAATTCCTACCCGTCCACCGATTACTGCTCATCACGGAGATCCTCTTTGTGAGGATTAGCTTACATCGCCCGTATCTGCTTCGTAGGCTGAGCAGCGATCGCTACCTGCGGTCACGAGTTGCATGTTTCGAGTCTGCCATCAAGGACTTTGAAGTTCGCAAGGCTTTTCGTGAGAAAATGCCTAAGGAGACCCGCGCATTTCTCCATAACGCATACAGGGAGTTTCAGACAGCAATGATCAGTGGTATTTATCTCGTTCTGCACCCACGTGGGAAGGACGCAGGTATGATGCACACTATTTTGGACGAATTCCTCAAGGATCACGAAGGCGTGCGCGAAATGGATGAGACTACTCGTCGGGAGCTCAAAATCATTGAATTCCTGAAGAGTCGTGCTCTTCAGATTGCGGAGAGCACAGCGCAAAATGCGGATCAGGATTCGCGCTCGGTAATCGACTCCCAGCTGTCCACCACACCTTCGCATTATGCACAGTCCCCATTCTCTTCCATCCTGGCGACCACGTCGGGTTCCACATCTCCCCATTTATACCCAGCTTCCCCCTCTGTGCAATCTCGCGCTGTACAGCGTCTACAGCAGAGTGCTTCCACGGACGGAACACTTAATTCACCTGTGGGAACAAACAGCCCGAGTGGAGACGAAGAATCTGCTGCCCAATCATTACTGGATCATTGGTGCAGTACATTCAATGATAGCACGATCGATGGGCCAACTGGCATGCCTGCACTCTCCTGGGGCGGACCAGGCGGCGCAGACTTTACTGGCTGGGTGGGCGCCAGTGCTAATGTGCCTTTACCCATTGACCCGAACCTAATTCCAACATCCGACGGTGACTGGAATTATTGGGAGAATCTTGTTAGTCAAATCAAGACTGGGCCACCCTTGTAGACGCGAGACATACAAACTTGTAACGAAGCAGGCTTCAAGTTCCAAAACTCAGGAGAGATATTTACTACGTGGACTTCACTTTGATGTATGTATGTATCCACTATCGCAGGTGTTTGCCTTTCGCAAGCCTTTTGAATACCGCCTATATCTATTCCATTAGGCTTTAAATTATTCACACACCCCACTGACATTGGTGAAGTAATTCGGAGGCATCCTGGCAGCTGGCGCTTGCCTATGACTAGACTTGGGGTGAGACTGTCCACCTGGTAAGGGTTAAACCGGTACGTATTCGCTCGGACGCCCCGGCGACGGGTCGCAGAACGTCGCTAGGTGGAGGTTCTGTTCTTATCTCCTTGGTCCATAGGATGGTTGGCACAGTTCTCGTTCCCGACAAATTCCTTGGTAGCTGGATCGGCATGGAGGAATTGGTCAAGGGACAGGCACGCCTATCGACCGGGAAGCCAGACAAGCGGTATTTCTCTGAGGGGCTCTTGGACGTGGGAACGCGAGTCTGAGGTAATAATTCGGACTAGCACAGGTGGTAGTCTCCGATCGAGGCATTTTCGCATCTTCCCATTGTTCTGGGCACTTGCATCTGTGGCGCGAATGGCAGACAGACAAGCGTAAAGTATAGCGCGGTTCGGAGTCTTCTGCAGCCCGCGAGGACTCTGAATATACGTCTCCGATCAAAAATGCTATGGCGGCACGAAGCTCGTAAGCGTTTCCGCGATTCAGACTCCGAACGTCGGAAGCGATCTATTGCTCTTTGGGTTGCTTGAATATTATCCGCTCTGACAACGACATCGAAGACAAGCTCATACCCTACCATGATTTTGGAACACAAAATTCGTATTAGCCATGTGTCGCAGAGATAACGTACGAGTCAGATTAGATGAGTAAATTTGGGCGAGAACACCATATCACGATCTTGCCCCAGCGAGCGCGCTGATCGAGAAATAGAACAGATTTGGTAGCCTAGAACGACGAGTACGACGGGAGACGAAGAGGACAAGAAGCTTGACGGGAGACCCCTGCCGACATAATCAATCTTACAACACACCAGCCGCCGTAAGTATCTACTTACAAAGCGAAAATACCCCGTGCAGATTCGAAACCCAATCGACCATTCTGGAACACAAGAACATCATCTGTGTGGGGTACTTATTCGGCTGTGACGCACGGTTTGTCAGAAGGAATCACGTTAGCAATGCGCTCTAGTTTCTCCAAACCAGATTTTCATGACCAGAAGGCAGTCGTTTTAACCTTACAGTGCCCGGCATGTCCGACTCGACCATCTCATCGTCTCCCCAGGCCAGACCCTATATTTCGAGATCAAAAGATGGTCGTACCTACCTCGCAATGATATATCGCGTCTAGAGTCTGCTAGATCGCTCTGACAAGCAACCAGACAAGTTGAAGAAGCTGCCTCAATTTGCCGAAAAATGGTCAACGGTACCTGTTGTCTTGCAACCCGTGCTGTCATTATGATCGCACTATCTAGGTCAAAGATAGTGACTCATCGAGATAGCCTTCCGCGTGTGTGTCGAGAGATTTGTCAACTATCTTCTGCTCGTGTTGTGGACAAAGGTGCGAGTGAACATACTATCATCATCCATCCATCTCGTTGATTTTTATGTGGTGCGAACGGTCGATAAGAAAGGCAAATACATATAATGGCGGCGGTGGGATAATATGCCAATTGACATTTGCTTCATAGGTGACAACAAGTACTGGTTAAGGATCTGCCGACGACCTCGACTTGTATCAGACATCACCATCTCCGCCCCAGGCTGCGGAGCGTGAGGTGGCCAAGGAGACGAGTTGATGAGATGTCGTGCCGATCTCGATTGCGTGGGACCCGCTGTCGACAGCGACTAGATTTCCGTAGCATTTCTGGTACTCAGTAAATGCGGCACCCTGGTGGGTTGTACCTCGCGTACTACACCCAGATTGATAAATCCTGAGCAAGACCTTTTGTTTTGTTTTCATTCAGATAGACATACGCAAATTTAGGTGCCCTGATCACACTTTTCTGTGATGGCGGCGAACCAAGAGAGGGGTAACGTGTGGCATCACCCACATGGCTAGTACTGTGGCGTTGTTTGCTAACTGGAGCCTTCAGTCATCGTCTCACACTGACAGGCTTTCATAATACCCACGGCTTCTAGCTCACGGCTTCTTGCGCTCATTGCTCGGAATGGAAGACGAGATCGGTATGAGGAGGGATCCGACGGAAGCCCATCAGTGCGTCATACTTGCTTACGTGCATCCATGCAAGCGAGCAACTGAGGTATATAATAGCCCTAGTGACATGAGCTTCAACCGTGTGTAAGACTCACTCTTGCTCTTCTCAATAGTGGCCATGGCACGATACTATCACTCTACCGGAAGCGTCTTCATCTATGCCGCAACGCTTGCTCTCACGACGCTGGCTGTGGACGGCCAAGCGGTCGTGGGACCACCAGCAAACCCATTCTTGGACCCAAAGCATGATCTGTACAATCCGCTTAGGTATATTGCGTCAAACACTTTAACGGCCATTGCATTTGGTAATCAAAGGCACTCAAGACACTGGCCTCCGCTAATTGAAAATAACCCAGTGTTCGTCATGCTGATCGCATTGATTCAGACTTTTTACACCTTCCGATATGGTGCAAAGTGGATGCTTGCGATGGTTATCGGAGGGTACAGTGAGTACTCCTACGACGCAGTGGTGTAGCTCTGACCAACAAATAGCCTACGCGGTCGGGTTCGGTTGTCGATTCGGATTGCATTACCAGCCTGACTCCGAGGGAATATATATCGCCGAGTATCTGTTCATCGTGTTATCAGTATGTCCCTTTATGTTATTTATATTTCAGAGGCTCACCAAGTATTGTATAGCCCTGTGCGTTTATTGCGGCAAACTATGTCTTGTTGGGACGACTAGCGAGACATATAT